>JAVSIQ010000101.1:0-204489 GCA_038502775.1 Hippodamia convergens | reverse complement strand
AAGATGATATCGCGAGAGCTGCAGCTTCACCTAGTTTCTTCAACTAGTCAATCCGTCTCATGTCACTATCGACTCTATTCAGTGGCGGACTTAGGGGGTGGCGAACGGGGAAATCGCCCGGGGCCTCGCTCTTGGTGGGGCCTCGCGCGCAAAGATTCGAACTAATTTTGATATTGATTTGGATCCCTAATTATTTATAAAGGTTTAAAAATAAGCGTAAGTTCAAAAAAAGTTCGTTCACCAATACATTCATTCGAAAGAAAATTGAAAAAAACATGATATAGTTTTTGAATATTGCGCCTTGTCGGGACGTCAAAATATGTAATTGAGGCACCAGATGTTTAACCCGCCATATCAGTAGGAAGAATATAATGTAGAATCACACAACACAATTAGGGTAAAAATTATCTAAGTATTTAGGTACAATGTTGACTCATCCCAGATGTTGGAACCTCATAAAATGTTTATAGCCCTGTTGACCGTTCTTTGGCGGTCCCTTTGGAATTTTCGTTCAATTATCGTCTTATGCATGAATTCATTCCATTGTAGTGAATTACGGAAGGAGGAGCGCAAAATCTATTTTTTGTCCAATCTAGTAATAATTGATGAGGGGATGGTTTCAGTTTTGTTATATTCTAGTTTTACTGATGAAAAACTTCCATTGTTTTTGGTTCTTCATTCACATTAAGACGTCATGTTCACATTTTTTGAATAAATTTAATTTATTTCTTGTTTTTGAATTAGGAAATTAATTCAATTCATTGGTTTCTGAAACCTATCTTTTTCAGTGTGGCTTTTGTAAGTTTAAATTTGGATACAAGTATACAATGAATTCATCCAATACGTAATAGTTCAGTATCGGATACTAAAAAGTATCCAATTTGCGCAACACTACCCCGAAATGTTCGGAGCTTCAGGGCTTGATACAACTGGGACTTGACGCCTTCAATCAAACTGACCATTAGTGGCTCTTCTATAGCTCGGGCAATCCCAGAGAAAGTTATATGTATATGGTGGATCTTGCAGAGAAATTTTCAATAAAATAATATAAGAAATCACCATTGTGATCGATTGCGGGAATGTGGAACAAATTACCTATGTTTGTATCTAAATTTTTATTATAAACTTTGCCGACGTTTCGGAGACACTTTCTCCTTTCTCAAGGCTACAAAGACAACCTTACACACGAATAAGAAATCACTGTTTTCAATTGAAATATGCATACAAGATGGTGACATTTCCCATGGAACTTTCTATTCTGTTCATCTGGATCATAAAAACAAATAGTTCAATTTTTATGATCTTCTCTTCGAAACCGAAAATTGAATTCAAATACAGCTGAGATTGAAGAACATTTCATTGTTTTTCTAGCCGTCGAGAAAAACCACAGCTGAGAGTTTGACTGATTACATAATAAAAGAATTAGAGCATTTGGTTATATCATTGCAAAAATGCAGAGGTCAAGGATATAACAACGAAGCCAATAAACGGGTGAAAAAAGTGGTGTCCAAAACCGTTTATTCTTGAAATGAATCCACTTGCTTACTTTTCACCTTCTGGGAGTCATAGTTGGAAACTCATCCTAGGAGATGCAACACCGTCCGAGCAAAATAATTTTTTTTTTGGGTTTCTACAAAGGTTGTATACTCCGTTTGCCGGGCTCAACTCGGAGGTGGGCGATTTTAAAGGATCATGTAAAAGCCTCATCACTAACACCGCTTTGTGAAACTAGATTCACGAAGTTAAAAGGGCCTCGCGAAAACCTCCCGCCCAGAGCCTCGCAGTGGGTAAGGCCGCCACTGACTCTATTCCCAAATTGAATCCAATTAGCCTCATTGAAATTCGAACGGGGTTCAAAATACAAATTGTTTGAAACTACTGACAAAAAAAAATATGCGCTATTTGCCTTTCGTGATTTGTGGATATATTTGTCGTTTTATTTTCGATCATATTGTTCTCCTTGTCTCCCTACTTCCATTTTCACTGTCATTCGTTATATTTTACCATATGTATACATTTTGAATTATCTTCATTTTCGTACATAGATTACTGCACCAGTTCTTTCATTTCAATTCCTATGAAATATCACTCACTACAAGTAATAAAACCTTCTCAGAGTGGCCAACCCAAGAAAACTTAATAGTTTGGAATAAAAAAAAATCTAAATTGGTCTCATTTAAGGAAATGAAGCCACTTTCAAGCTCTCTTCAAACATTAAATACGTGGTCTTTACCAAAATTCTCCGTTTCCCATGGAATATGGCACTGGCCGATATTGGACACCATGGGCGCCGCGCAGATTTTTTTCTCATGGGGGCCAAATAATGATTTGATGAGGCGCAGACAAAATCAGTTTCCGGTTTTGTTCTAAAACAAAAAGGAGATCAAAATATCAGGAGGGGCCACGGCCCCTCCTGGCCCCCCCTCCCTGCGGGCGCCCATGTTGGACACTCTGTTGGAGGGATATACATATATGTTTTTCGTAAGCCATCTCTAACAATCCAGAACACTCTGACACGTTTTCCTCATTATTTAATACGTCCGTTTCATGTGCCCACCGGAGTTCATGCATAAAAATTAGGATATCGATCGATGACATTACTGAACTACTTTTTCCCACCACTTTATTGTCATTATTAAAAGATGTTGATCCGCCGCGACTTTCTGCTAATTGTTTTGCACTACGTCATTTTTTGGTGGACTTAAGAATATACGTTCCATTTAGAGGCAGTGCGCAGCTAGTTTTTTTTTCAGACTGGTTTCCTGCCTTGATTAATTTCTTAAATTGTATCAATAATAGTATCTACTCTGTCCTCATTCCAAAAAGCTGTGCGATCTTGCTCATGCAATACCAAATGTCTGTTGGGCTTTTAAATATCGTCCACTAAAAGTGTTATCCCGCCAACTCCATTTTTAATGATTTTGAGATATTAGTAGATAAGTTTTCGCCACCTAACTGTAAACCATTCAACTCCCTATTCAGCGCGGAAATTATATAAATCTCTACACATGTAAAACGGCTAACAACAAATGGTACAGAGTTTGAAGAATAGCTGCTATCTCCTACCAATTCAATAAAACACGTGCACGTGTTAGGGTGGCTCTCAAAGTTTCTTATTTTTCATTATTGTCGGAGATCATTTTTTAGAGTTCAGGGTTGAGTTTTTCAAAGAAAAAATGAAAGAAAATACCTATTATTAATATTATAGTCTTTCAGAAAATTTCCTTCAGAAAATATATTTTTTCAAAATATTCTGTTTTAAGAATTTGCTTTTTCTTTTGTGTCATCACGGGTTTTGTTATTGAAATAATAAATTGAACAGGTGAAGTCGCACAGTACGGATGAGATGATGACGGACACTCGGTTCCTCCCGTCGTTTTCATCAATTTCACCTGATACGGTTAGATCAAGTAATTATTTTTTGACCATGTCTGGTCAATTCAAGTCTAGCAAAAGTATTGGACGGATCGTTTAAAGAAAATAATTATTCTCGTAGCTTGCAGCCACGTCTTCTCAAATGTAACCATTTCTTCACATTTCACAAACTTTCAAAACATACTCTTGCACACAAGAAATAGTGAGGACTTATTACATGAAACATATTCTAAACTTTTTTGAAACATAGATGAATTCAAAATAGTAATCATCGAAATGAATACCATTTTCAATTCCCAGGCTCAGAGTTCATTCATTATGAGGTTGGAGAAATGATATAATATAATGATAAAAGATCTCTGAGCCTGGGAATTGAAAATGGTATTCATTTCGATGATTACTATTTTGAATTCATCTATGTTTCAAAAATGTTCTCGATGTGGCCTCCGTGAAGGCAAAGAATTTTCTTTTCCTTAAATATTCTAAACTGTTAACAAATTGATTGAAAAGAAATAACTAAAATAAACATTCCTTTGAATAATTTCTTTCTGATAATATTTTAAGGATAGTGAGGAGCTAAAATTTCAAGATAAAACAAATAATGAGATGATATTTCGGAGGCATCATGGAATCTTATAGTTATTTTTATTAGAATTTTCCTGTCCAATTTATAAAAGTTATTTACAAAAATATTTGAAAATTACGGCTGTAGAAATTAAACTGAGTAGAATTTACAAGTATTTTGTTTGAAAAATGGTAAAACTAATACTGACTACTGCTTTTCGAATTCGTCATCGTATGAGCTTTTTGGTAGCAAGTAATGCGGTTTTTCATACCTCCTGAAAGCAGTCTCTATGTGAGTTAGCAACTTAACACTGAAGATATCCCATTTCACCGAACAAAGGCAAGAATTTTTCCCACCCGCTTGATAATTTGTCGTTGTGTTATGGCAAAATTGTACAAAATTTTTATAGGTTGTAACTTATGCGATATTATACAGTGTGACACAGACTCATGGTACACCCCCATTTTCTCCATTGTTTCTGTAGTTATATTTTTGAAATTTGGAATATTGAATATACTCACTATAGGGCACTTTTTGACATATTCAGAAAAAAAATCAACTTGGTTTTCCGGAAATGACATAAACTTTCGATTTTCAAATGGACACCCGGTATATTATTACATTTTTGAAATCTCTATAATTTTCTGAATCTAATGATACCTAATAGTTGATATTTCATTCGTCAGAACGCCCATTTTATTTTTCGATCTAGAGAGCCATGAACTCCATAAATTTTTCCAAATAATTAAAATAATGCTACACTATAGTAATTTCGATTTAAAAAGTATCGTGGTTCGAAATACGTGCCAAAAAAGTAAACCAAAACCTATTTTCACTCGAAACTCCGTTTTGTCAAAAGGTAGCATAGTGGTACTCTGACGTCATTCGAAAGTACCATCGGTGGGGTATCCATCCATATCAACTATTTTTCTGTATAACCAATACGAACACGATAATGGAGTTCAGACAAGTTTAAGTATCTTCTCGGTTTAATCCAAAGTTGATGTCATTTCCGGAAAAACCGGAAATTGGATTTTTTCTAAATATGTCAAAAAGTGTCCTATAGTGAGTATATTCAATGTTTTAAATTTCAGAAATTTAGCTACAGAAACAATGGAGAAAATGGGGTTGTACCATGAGTCTGTGTCACCCTGTATATTAGCTTCATTACATACTGTGAAATTTCTTCTGAATCCGTTCAGTCCTTTCAACGTGAAGCTGTAATGAATGAGCAACAAAACATTCATATATCCACAAACTTTCGTAGGTATTACTACTCGTAGGTATTACTAGGAAAAGATACAATAAAATACAATACAAAAGGATACGTAGGTATATAGAATCTGCTACAAGGTATGTTAGTTCCGATAGCTTAGTTTTAATAATGTAGAGGAACGCAGACTGCATTTTTGCGAGAGCGAAAGCCGAGATTATAATTATATGAAACAACAAGTTCATGAGATTTAATGCGATCAACAATGATGACTAACCAAATCGGCTACCTGCGTTGACTTGGAAGGCACTGCTATTATATCCCCGCTCTTCAGAGCAACCCTTTGCTCTATTCCAACTTTCAGGATCTTATGAGGTGTTAAAAACACGATCAAAATGCTAAGCGAAATTATACAATATAAGTATGGGGTTTTGTTATCTTAAACTAGCACAATTTGTGTTAAATTCTGTACAGGGTATCTAAGATTCCTTGACTCTGGCAGTTTCTGGTACTTTTATAGTCTAAATAGGTTGAAACGTTGAAAGGAGTTCTGGGCTTGATTCTCGTGAAAACACCAGTAGTGGACACCTTTTCCCGATATCTTCATTTGTTTCGAAGATATAAGGAAATTTTGATATTGTATCGATTTCGAAGCAGTCAATAACAGCACTGATAATTTGTCTACAGATAACGACTGGATGTCCTGATCTTTTACGTAAGAACAATAAATTTTTGTTATTAATTTACGTTGATAAAAATAGAATGGACTCGAAACAGTGGAAAATCATCGCAAAGATTAATCTCCAAAAGTCACGAAAGAACTAGAAATTCAGAATGTCATAACTCTAATGGAATAGCTTCTCCATAATCAATTTGTACATGTCGAATCCTTCAATTCTCAGTCATAAGTTCTCAAACTTTCATTATGGATGCCGGATGGAAATGAATTAAATTCCAGTAGCTCTCACGTGTCGCAAAGAAAAGTCTGAAAGGCGAAAGAATGACAAGTTTTCATTAGACCTTTCCATTCAACAACAGCCAAAATGGAATTCAGAGAAGGATCATGGACATATTCGCGGCATCTAATTCCAATTTTTCCCAATTCAAATAATTAACAAGTTTTCAGAGGGAAAGAAAGCATACTCCATTTTGAATGTTTCGATTTCTTTGCTGATGGTCAGCAGTCAAATTCTTCAACTTGAGCAATTCACTGAATCAGAAATCCTCGTTCAGAATTCTCTAACTAACACGCCATCAGGCAATTCCTGCAGTTAGTTAACTACTATCTTGATTGAATATCTTGATCCAGGGAAGCTGTTCAAATTTTTCTAATTTTTTTCCTTTTGCTTATCTAATGAGCAATTTAGGAAATGAGGATAAATTAAACGATATCTGATTTGGGAAGTGTTGGCAATCTGGAGAAATGAGTATGAATTAACATAAGTTGACATGCGAAAGTTAATATTATTAATAATCCTTCAGATAAATTAATTTTTCAGTCTGAGTCAGTAAGTCTAGTTATACGGTTTTTGCTTAGCATGTTGTCCCAGAATAAAATTGTTCGGAAAGTTTTCGTTGAAATGAAAAGTGGTACCTCCATTTTTCCGTCAATCTGCAGGAGTTCCATATATTCCGAAGGAAACTCGGGCATAGATCCTGCAAGGTAGAAATGGCTCAGAAACTAGGAACTATTAGAAGAGAAAATGTTGCTGTTTAGGGTGGGCAAAATTGGTGTTACCTGAACCACAACTTTTTTAACGGAAAGAGGAAATCAAAGGCACCCTACGGTTGTCTTTTTTAAGGAAACTGACAATACCATCGATTGCATTCCTCTATCTTCTTTTGTTTTCGAGTTTTGTTTTTGTTTGTGCTAGGATGTTGAAATCAAAACATTATATTGATATTTTTTCATAGCAATCCAGTAGTGTACTAATGACCAAAGTTGAAATCGCCCAAATTTCAATTCTGACCTATAAGTCGAAAACAAGTATAAAGAGGAAGAGTTTAAGGCATTATCAGTTTCCCTAAAAAAGACAACCGTTGTGTGCCTTCAATTTCCTCTATCTCTTTCGGTTGAAAAGTTGTAGTTGAGGTATCACCAATTTTGCCCACTTTGTACAAATCCAAATATCAGTTGATTCTATTCAACGCGATCCAAAAAAAAAGATTTCTGGTTCGATTTTTGAGGATAGATAATGATTTCTTCATAGACAAATATATTCTGCAGAACGACAAGTAAGGCTCTTGGGTTTGGATAAAATCTCCACAGGAACCATAAAACACTTCCTTAAATCTGAGAAAACCAAATACCACAACATAGCTTTTTCAGTTTCATTTCAAAAGGAACATTTTTTGATCAGCGCGAACAATTAATGTTTCGATCAGTTTTCACAGTCGAATGTCCATCCTGCGGCGACATTGCGAGGTCTTCATATAATTCGTGGAGTCGCGGATTGTAGTCTGGTCTTTTGAGGAGTGTTTGAGTCAATTTCAATTCATGAAGTGAACAAAAACAATCATATGAAATCTTTAATTTTTTGAAAACCAGTACAATTTTCGTTAATATGATTATCAAATGACTAAAATAATATTGATGCTTTTTTCTGGTGCTATCCAAAACATTTCAAGAAAAAGAAAAATCGAAGAAACAAACAATTCTTTGCTTTCAAGGAACATCTAAATGAATACCATTTTCAATTAATGGGCTCACGGATCATGAGGACACAATATCTTTGTTTACTCTCATTTTTTCCCTTCTCGTGAAAACATGAAAAGGACATATTATGTCGATATCGTCTTTACAAGACCGCATAGGAACCCAGTGTTGAATTGAGTTTTCGCGCTGAAAGTTATCACTGACGTTTTCATTCATGAATAATGTTGTTTTCGCCCGCTTTTAATTCCGGTAGAATAGAAACTCTCGCTACGCAAAAAATAAAAATAACGCTATACGCAAAACTTTAGTTCACCCATTATAAAATATAAATTTTTTCTCAATAAAGGAAAGTGCTAGTAGAGGCCTTCCAAAAACAGAAGAAAGGGTGCTTGGTGAATACCTTCGCTCCTCTTCTGCCCTGCAACCCCATATTTTTCCTCTGACTCACGAAGGGTAACATACTTCATACGCCGAGTATGCTACCTCAGGGATAGTTATGTGTAAGTTGAATTCGCAGCAACAGTTACAGTTCATTAAAATCTACTAAAAATTTTTCTTTGTCAGAAAATTTAATTTCGTAAAAGAATGCTACATGTTTTTTTGATTTGTAATGTGGTTCGAAAATGCGGTCAAATTTTCAAATGGGAAAATCTTGTATTTTGTAGGGTAAGAATATAATCAACATGACCAACAAAATGAGTTTTGTCGCTTGATCGAACGAGCTAGCCATTTACATTTATTTATTCATAGCAAACAATATTGGAACAATTGATTGATTTGCAATTATTGGCTTCGTTTTATATTTAATTGTAGATGGAGTAAGGGGTCAATCAGGAAGCTGGTAGCAATTATATCCTTTCATTCATAACCAACGTTTCTTCTGGGTAATACAAGCCTTCTTCAGGGTTCTAAGGCGAACAAAAATAGAGTTACAACATGTCAAATTTGTTACTATTGCGTGTTCTCACCGGATAGTTGACATGTGCTGAATTTTGAACATGCCAGTTGGTTTGTTCACATGTAAAGATCAATAGATAAAATGATAAACTCCACAAAATTATAAAGGTTCCGTAATAACGGTAAATTGTATAAAACATATGATAGGATTATAAAATCTTCCAAAATGTCTTCACTCATCACAATGGCGGTCAGAAGGAAAAGGGAATGGAGGATGGGATGGAGGGGGACAGTTGACAGATCACATAATGAAAAGTGGCAGAGGTCTTGGTAAGGTTTAATTACCACGAATTCAGCTAAATCCAGTCCTCTCTGGTGAGATATTCGCTAGAACTGGTATTCACTTATGCGGAGAGCGGAGAGCAAATGTACGCGAGGCTTAAAGTGAGTTTCACAAAACTTTGATTGTCCGATCACAAAAACTAATGTGAATTCGAACCAATCGAATCCCTTGACTTGAAATTTCAACGAATCGCGGGGGCTCTAATCAACTTGACAGTTCTTAATCGAGCAATCAAAGTTTTCTACTTTTTTTGCTACCAGAAAACATATGCCCACTGAAGTGAGAGATTCTTTGAATAAGAAAAATCTATAGTACAAAGAAACTAAAAACATTCATTCTTGATTATCCATCAGCCATCAAGGAATTATTTCGATTTTCTTTTTTTCTATTGTTCTCTCAAACATTGTCTCCACGTATCCTCTAGGTACTCGATAATTCATCAAATTTATAATTCATCGTAGTTTTTAGAATATTGTTTTCTCAAATTTGTGTCGAAGATCAGCACACAAACTTTATATAGGCAGGATTTCCCGATAAGTTGTAATATTGCCATTATAACTGATGAATTCATTTTTCTTATTGTAATCATCAATAACTTCAAGCCACACATTCAATCTCAAGCACAAATTTTAATATTGATTTAGATCATTTGAACATAAGGGTGAATTCGAAAAAAGTTAGTTAACCAATACATTCATTCAGAACAAAATTGAAGAAACCATTTTGTAGATTTTGAATATTTCGCTTTGTTGGAACGCCCGAATGGGTAATTGAGGCACCAGATGTCCGATCCACTAGATCAGTAGGTAGACTAGAATGCACACAACACAATTAGGGTGAAAATTATCCAAGTATTTAGGTACAATGTTTACTTATCCCAGATGTTGAAACCTCATAAAATTTTATTGCCCTGTTGACCGTTCTTTGGCGGTCCCTTTGAAATATTCCTTGAATTGTCGTCTTATGAATGAATTCATTCCATTGTAGAGAATTACGGAAGGAGGAGAGCGAAATCTGTTTTTTTCAAATCTAGTGATTAGGGATAAGAATATTGGGATTAGAATTTTTCTTGTCATTGAATTGAGAGATTAATTCAATTCATTAGTTTCTCAAGCCGTTGTTTTCATTGTGGCTCTTGTAAGTATAAATTTGGATACCAACTATCCAATCAATATTTCCAATATATAATACTTGTTTTAGTATATCAGATACTCAAAAGTATCCAAGTTGCACAACAATACCACTAACTGCTCTGAGCTTTAGGACTTGATACAACTGGGACTTCACGTTCACGCCCTCAATCAAACTCATAATTAGTGGCTCGTTTGTCGTTCGGACAATCCCAGGAAAAATCATATATGGTGGATTTTGCAGAGAAATTTTCGATAGAAATATCGTAAAAAACCACTGTTTCCAATAGAAATATACATACAAGATGGTTTCATTACTCATGAAACTTTCTATTCTGTTCATCTGGATCATAAAAAAAAACAGTTTTATTTTTATGGTCTTCTTCTCGAAACTGAAAATTTCCTTTCAAAATACCTAATATACTTTCATAATTTATTTCCACCATCTGTGGGAATTCCGCTACCTGTCTCTTTTTCAACCACCGCTGTAGATCAAAGTCCAAGACTTGTGGTTCAATTGGTTTGGTTCATTAGAACGGAATGAGTAAAACGGCTCATTTTCATAGTGAAGAACCGAAAAGGTGTGAAAAAATTCGAGTCAGGTAGTTCAAAAAGGAAACGAGCAATCAAAAGAAAGCAGCAATAAGAAAATTTATGAAATATGATGATTAAAAAACCTCTACGAATCATTCATTGCCTGTAAGTGATTCTAATCCGGATCCAGCTGAAAACAGTGGAAATTAGTGATAGCGAGCTTTTGAAACATTGCAGCGACTTGCAAATATCTATGACGGTGGGAGAATCATGTGATATTGATGGACATGAATTTGTGCGAAGAACTCAATATGTTCATCCGTGTGTATGAAGGAAACCAAGACATTGTCTGGGTGCTGAAATACATAATTAAAAAAAATTTAACTGTCTTGAGAATCATTGCCACCACACCTGTTACAGTTGCGTCTGCTGAAAGGAGTTTTTCTAGACTCTAGAATCATAAAAACATATTTAAGGAATTCGATGACGATGACACAAGATCGGCTTTCAGCCCTTGCTATCAATAGAAAATGACGTAGCTCATTCGATAAACTTTGATACTTAATTAAAGATTTCAGTGCTAGGAAAAGCCGCAATCATGAACTTTAAATTTATCATTTCGGTATTTGTTAATTTTGTAAATCTTCCAATGTTATATTATATTTATATGTTATATTTTTATATCTTTATAAAACTCAAGCATTTCTTGTCAAATATGACAATTACCTATACAAAACAACCGGACTTACTTTCGCATCACATACTTTTCACGAAGGAAAAAGGGCCTCGCGAAGACTTCCCGCCCGGGGCCTCGCAATGGCTAAGGCCGCCCCTGATGACAGGAAAATGGCAACCCATTGTTTTGATAAACTGTATAGTCCTCATACAATCGATTGATATCTGATTAATTTAATAAACAAATGAGTACAAAATCTGAAAAAAATCAATGTTGTTCCTCAAGATTACTCTACCCTTGAGAGGACATTTCTAGGGAACTCTATCGCGGTAGATTCTTCTATACACAAATTTGATATGAAATGAGTTATACTTATTTAACACATCGGTACATTTTTTTCTCTAATTCTATGTCGAATCCGTTCATTCTTCCATATTTCGTGGAACAAAATCATGCGAGAATATTTCTTTTCAGCAATGTTCATCGTTATATTTATTGATTACATGCTTTATTTGTTATCTGTCAAATATATGAGAGAGAACACAGTTTTGCCAATTGATATTTTTCAATGCAAAAATCACAAAATTTATGATTCCTTTCGATGAAAATTCAACGATTTAGAGAAAATAATGATACTCGTACAGAAGGCTACTCGTTCATTCAAAAACTCGCCACTTCGTGTGAGAAAATCAATTCCTTCTGCACTTTTATTATAGTATCTATTCTTATTTGGATTCCTAACTACTAGGCAAAAAAGTGGTAGGCGCATTTAACGACTATCTTTCTATGTCCAGACATTCTCCAAAATAGTTAAGTTATTGGGTCTGTCGTCCATCAAATAGTGTTGTTTAATTTCAAACTTTTCCGTAGAATTTGAGCGGTCAAATCAGTACAATTTTTTGTTTATATTTTCTACTTTGAATGCTTGCTGCTTTTCCTCCGGATATAGGCTGTCAACATCTTGGTTGTGAAAAAAATCTAAAAATATCAAGAACTGTACGACTACACCAATCCCGAGATATTTGACATTAAAAAATCTCGGAATTGTATGAGGAATCTATTTTTATCATAAGATACGGGGGTTCCCATTCGAAAAAAAAAATAAATTTCCATTCTCTTTCCCATTCTAACGAACGGTATTCGTTGGATACCCTTTAATGATGATATGAAAGGATAACATCGGAACAGCGAGCTAGAGTTATATCTAGGAGATTTTTTCTATTCTCTGGGAATATAAACATCTCTTCTCATATCGGATATCAGTGTCCCATCTGTATCCGCAATTCAAAACGCCAATGCTTCCAACGTTTCTACTGCTTCCGAATTTTTCAATATTATATTCGATATTATGAAATATATATATAAGTAGAAGCGGCCGTCCATTTTTATTAGGAGATATGCAGTAGAACAAGCTTTTTCATTCGATTCCATGTTTCAGGATCCACATCCGTCGGATTGTATTTCCGATGATTTCTCTATTCGGAAATGAGAAAAACAGCAATGACATCTAAAAATGTTATTCATCGAGAATCGTGTTTGACGGACGGATTACAGGGGTACGTTTCTATTCAATCCTGAAAACGAAAATTTGTGGTCCGTGATGATATGTTACGAATTATATTTTTGTGTATAGCTTCCGTAGCTCAGTGACATAGAACCGCATTGTACCGAGTTCGATTCCTGGCTAGAGAAGAAATTTAACAATAACGGACTGCCCAACTAGCAAAACTAATTTTATAAAGGCTGTAAGGACTGCTATACAGCATATCTTATAGAAACGTGAAAATCTTATAATGTGGCTATAAACCCTTATACAATGTCTTTACAACCAAAAAGGGCCCACGTTTACACAACAGTTCCGTTCTTTTGGGACATCCTGTAGTAAACTACGCAACCGTTATAGGATCATCAATATGATGATTATATAACTGTCCTATAAGTATGTCTTCGGGATTAGTTATACAATCCATTTATAATATCTTATAAGTATTTTATAATGCAGACAGAATCGCTAATACGATAATTTTGTTTTCTACTGTTGAAATTCGGAATAGAATTGTCACAAGAATATTTCATAAGGTATATCTATATAAACGTTTGCGTTTTGTGTAGGTTTAAGATCCAACATCGGGCATTATGGCGGTGGGTGATTATTATTTCATCATATTGCAGATATTAAAGACCTAATATATCGCTACTGGACGGAATGTATTTGCCCAGCTAACTTTTCTGACAATATATATATATTTTTTTGATGAAAAATTAAAGCGCCTCCGTTTAGCATACATTTAATAGGTATTATGAAAAATGAGAAATATAAAATTTTGTTTCATTTGTTGAATTTTCAACTTGAAACGAAATTTGCATTGTGGCAGTTGTGAAAGCAGAAAAAAATCTTCATATTTCTTTGAAAATTCCATTTTTATTTCACTTTCTTACGTTTGCATATAATTTTTTCACAATGGCGGCGGTTTCTGAATAGCCAAACGTTTAATAAATATGGCGTATAGGGTAGAATACAAATAAGACGCCTTATACAATGATTCTGTTTTCTTCTGAGCTGTATACGATATTAAAGTTTTATAATGTTGTTTGATGCAGCGCCATAAAGTTGTTTTTGACAGTCTTGGGAGTCATGGTGAAGTTTGATTCTTGACCAATTTCGAATGTTGCCAGATTTAATGAAAAATTTCCAATAGCATTTTGTTTTTTACAGAAAAAAAAGGAAAATACTCATATAAAAAGTGTGTATTGGTATAGTGAGTGGTCAGAGTGTGTGCAAAAAATACACGTCACTGTTTTGCATAAAGTGTAGGCTATACAAAAATGTTCGCAATAATTATCAGTTAATATTCAATAAAAGCTGTTTACTCAGTGAAAATAAAAGGGATCTATCGCAATATTGTGTTTCGAACAGATGACTTTTCAATATTAAATTGCAAAACATACATTGTACGCGCAGAACATAAGGATCTACAAGATAGATGTCATAATAAATTAAAAGGTCTTCCTATTCATTGCAACTAATTTAATGTATGTTGGTAAAACTACTAATTGCCCAAGCTAGCAACACTGGACTTGAGCTTTCCGGCTTATCGTATAGCGCGTTGGCAAACTACATAATAGAACAGAAGTATCGCTTAACATACGTGCGGTACGACAGTAAAGGATTCTTTGGTTGTATTGTGTTTGGAATAACTTCAGTATACCTATACAGATTCTTCCCAAGCTTGAGCTAACCTCAAATCATTAGATTCGTTTTTACCGGTACTCATATTCTTTAAAGATGTTCAAGATAGTAGTTCTTCAGGAATGTCCTTGGATCTTAGGGAGGAGATTAGCCAGGTTCCATATAACGAAAAGCTCCTTCAATGCATAATTATTTATGTTGAAAGATATTCCCATATCTTAAGTAGTTCCTTTATTATAATCTTCTTTTCGATTTCAGATAGAGAATGAATCAAATTTTCGTCCTCGGTGTCAGCGGTTACTTCATGAGAACTATTGATTTCGACTCTTTCATTTGTCATGTCATGTTGGTCTTTATTTCCTTCATAGGTATTGTTCTTCAGTATTAACTCTCCTGCCTGAAGCTAAAATTGGTGTATCCTCTAGATTAGCCTCTTCGTTATTTGCCACTTCAACTAGAGGTTGATCACGCGAACTGCAATTCTGAGAAAGTATTCTATTGTACCTTTTTTTAACTGATCTTTTGAAGTGACCACTTCGCTTTGCTTTTTTCCAGTCAGATATTACTGAATTCATTTTGTAAACGAAACCTGCTGGGAAGCCCGGGTAATTTTTCTATTAGGTACTATTGGGTTATGTTTATATGTCCGGAGAATAATAATTATTATTAGAGATCGATGATATGAATAGATTTTATAACGCAGAACTTGAGATGAATTTATTCTATAAGCTCTTCATAAGAGAGAATACTGTTGAAGTTATAAAATGATTATAAAATACTTTTATATTTATTGTGTAATATTTTACTTCAGCGTAAAGCAACAATTTTATTAGTTTTCTTAAGAAACTCTAATACAACTTTTTATACAGCTCCCTTTACAACCAACTTTTAACGTCGCTATTAAAAGTAATACAATAGCTATGCAACCGCATTATAATGTGTATAACACTGTTTTAAAATTATATCATAGGAATCTTATAGTTCGTTATGCGACTATTATAAAATTTGTATGCGTACGCTATTTCTTTGTCGTATTATATGAGTTGTAAGAACGTCTATAAAACAGCATTATAGAAACCTCTCTGTTTTATGATAAAATTGTCGTATTCAGATGCATTAAAAAATAATTTTATTCTTTCCAGTGGCGCTATAGGATAATTATAAAACAATTTCTTTCTTTTAGGGGTCTATTTTGCTAGTTGGGTGGGGGCGAACAACTTTGCAGATTCATCCGAATCAAGAAAATTCCGCCATCCTTGCAGAGCAATGACAGACCGGATTCTCCCTCATTAGAACTTATTAGTTCCTCTCAGCTTAGCTCATCATTATGAGCATTAATAATATGAGAGCTAGCAACGTCGAAAAAAACATAACACCAGTCAGAAGCCACATCTTATAGAAAAAAAATTCACAAAAAGATTATTTTAGTATGACTGATTTTTGGATATTATTTAATTCAGACCTAGATAAACAGAATTGATTTGCCAGACGCCTAGTCCGGTGCTAAATCAGTCCCAGACTTACTCAAAGTTATGAAATTCCGCGGGGCAGCCACACAGGAGATGAACGGAACATTATTTTAGTACAATTTTTTGTTGCCGCATAACGTTCTGGAAAATATATAAAACAAGAATTTTCTATTTTATTTGAAATATTGAAAACAAATATTTCATAGAATATTTCCGCTGAGAGGAATGATTATATCAAATAAGAATCAAGATTTCAATCACTTCTTGAATTAAAAAACGAGTAGGTACGTCATAAAATCATCTATAGAGTAGAAGACACTTTCGATGGGGATAGATCGGATGAGAATAATCGAACTGTAGTAATTTAATCAACTAGTTTATTAACTTGTGAACGGAGCAAGCGTATTGAAAGTCAAGATCATTAATCGCTGGATCAAGGAACGGTGGATTACAAAATTTCTCCGTTGTTCAGAAATAATCAAATAATAAAATTCTAATATAAGGAGTATTTCATTCTTCAAAACATAATTTATGAATTTAGTGTAACCCTCGGTATAACCAAATTGACGTATCTCACCTAAATATCATAACTCTGTCCAGAAATGCAATTAATATTTGTGGGACTTCTGAATTTATATGTTTGGTTGACCATAACAATTACGCATTAAAATGAGGAAGCAAGCAATAATAGTGGTCATTAATGGATGATTGACTATTATTTCATGGTTGATGGAAATAAAAATAATTTTTGATTAATATTGGCTGATTTGATGAGAAAATAAAACGCACCCATCATAACAAGATTCTTCTTCCGCAACATCGTGAGTTGATAATACAGCATAGGTACTTGAGTGTTGCAGTTATTGTACTAGAGAACATGCGCATCAATTTCAATTTCTTGAGCACAAAAGAGGCCATAGACGTAACGAAGGGAAAGGGGGTTATTGGGGTCGTAACCCCTCCATTGATTAGAATAAAATTGAACACCTCTAGGTGTCGACTTTGGTTACGCCATTGAAAGTGCGAGGAAAGTTTCCGTTGTATTCATATTAAATCGCACCAATTCTGGTGAGGAGAGTCTTTTGAAAATGAACATAAATAAAACTGAAGAAAACAAAATCTTTTACAGATCCTTTACCTTTTCCAATATGATTTTATTGAAATTTTTCAATTTTTTTCAAGAGATTTTTCCGATTTTGCTTTCGACATTATTTTTATTCTAGCAGAATATAACTTCGAATTTTAATGCGAAAATTTTTTCCTATTCTCTCTTTGTTGTACCTATGTCTAGGTTTAAATATGTGTTATCAAAAAGGTGAATTCTCAAATGATGTGTTCAATTAATATAGGCAAAAACTACGACTTGGGGAGATGAACGCGGTGCTACAGATACTTACTTACTTACTCGCGCTAGAACAGAGGTTTCGATTCTACCAATGGCGTAGCGCTATTCGCGCAAGATCCCAGATGCGGGCACGGAATGTCTAAATGCCTACGGGAGGATGTATACATCCTAATACCATTGTAAATGTGGAACTTTTGTGACTTTTTCAGTCGATGCATTCATGTAACATATTTTCTTTATATCTTGTTTGGTTATTGTGTATTTAGGAGTGTTTCCGTAGAATGTCCTCATTTCTGTGGGCATAACGAATACATTCAAGGATATAGCAACATGAGAGAGTGAGTAGGTTATATTTTCGAAAATTGATAGTGTTTTACAAGATGAATTTAGACATACCAGTGCACCCTTGTTTAGTAGCGATAATGAAACGACAATATAAAAATCAACCTCCATCTTAAACACACTCTGCTCCTTTGTCCGTCGCATTTTTAAAATTGATTGAGTGCAAAATAAACAGATGAACTTTTATGACAAGTGGACAACTACTCAATGAATAAGAGAAAATCAATAGATTTGCAACGATTTGGTTTTTCATATAATGAAAAGATGCATAAGAGCATAATATCAATGGCAAAAGTAAAACATAAGTTAAAATGGGGTAATAGTGATAACAATTTTTGAGAGTTGACATTTAATTGCTGGGATCGGTTGAACTGAAAAAAAAAGGATATTTTGTTGTGAGCTTTATTTGATGTATTATTTTCATAGTTCGTCAGATTAAATTCATTACAAAAGTAAATTGCTGTTGAATTATACAATAAATATATTTCAGTATTGTAATGAGTTCATTACAGTACTGAAAGTAGTGCTGTAATGAAACTGATTACAGCATTGTTTTCAGTTATATTATTCGTTTTGTGGTTGTCAGTACTGACCTCCGATATACTCAATTTTCGAATCAAATCAATTCAAATTCCGCAATCTGTCAAATTTCTTGAGTCACACCAACAACCAAGATACAATACAAAAGTCACTAATATGAATTTTTATTTGAACTTCGAGAGTTTTCCACAAAACTTTACTGAAATCGTGTTGGAATAGGAGTTCATTCTGCAACTTGTTTTAGAATATACTATTATGATCGTGAGTCACACTCTCCCATCAGTTTTGAGCAAGTGAGACATTCATCAAATATGACTTATATTCTTGTTGAGAAGTGAAAATAGGCGAAGAAGAAAGGTCTTAATATATATACAGGGTGAGTCAGAAATGTGTACCGAGCTTTCTGAGTGATAGTTCATTGAAAAATAAGTAAAGTTTGATAAATAAACGCATAGCCCAAAATGATGCTTATTAAGGCAGATATGATCCTTGCAAAGTTGATGAAATTGGAAAAATCTTCGCATAAATTATAAATGGTGAACGCTACCAGATTGGAAGTTGGAGACGACTTGATGCCATACAGCCTCAGATATTGCTTGGATGTGCTCTCTGATATTAAATTCGAAATGCGATCACTTGAATTATCTCTTTAGGGGAACGGCTGGTAGTATGGGCCAGCGGGTGGTACAGGCCACCACATAATTCTAGATTATGCCACTAGGTAGCAGAGGCATACGTACGCTGGAATACATACCATATCTAACCTAGTCTAGTTCTAGAAATTTGTGAACGTAGGTGTAACGGTTTTGATATGATTCAATCTTTAGAATTTCTTAGTGCTACAATTGCTGTGTCGTGTAACCTTCATATCCTATTTTTTAACCGAAAGGAAAGTTTCAAAATTGTAAAACTTATTTTAATTTCATGACAGTACAACCATCCATGCTTGGTGCTAAAGAACTGTCGCTAACTGAAGCCGATTTCTATTGCCGTTATGTTTTATTGATCACGGCCGAAACACAATCGGGTAGTATGGGCCATGTAGGAAAAAAGTGATTTTCGTTTTCAGGAGAAGCCAAAGTTCAAAAGGTAGCCACAGGATGAAGGTCGTGGTGAGTGGACAGATATAGATATGAAGGATGCTGTTTCAATTGTTCTAGAGAACAAAATGACTGTAAGATTCGCCGCAATATATTTCAATGTCCTAGAACAACCCTTCGAAAAATATCGAAATCTGTTGCAGAAGGGGTGCAGATAGAAATGAAACTTCAGATGGAGTCTTTCAAACAAACTTTTACGAAACATTATGAAGAGATGCCTGTAGCGCACTTGAGAGAATTAGATTCAAAACCTTGAATCTCTTAATGCCCCTAGAGAAGGGAATTGACCCTTCAGAAGTTTGAAGACCTCTATGGGGCCTTAATGAGGGGAAATCATCTCCCATAGATGAACCAAACATGTTTTATTACGAGGAAAAAACGGAATTTTCGTCGGAAACCAAACACTACGACGTATTCCGAGAAATTGTCAATTGAAGATGGTATTCATGTCGATCATTACTATTTTGATATCAGTAGTTACCATCCTTAGAATCAACATAGAAGCCCTTGAGAATCAAAAACATAAAGACAACATGAACAGAAAACACTAAACCCTCTTGGTACATGGTTTATGGTTGCTGCTCTTAGACAGAACCCGAATTAAGCCGATACGGAGTGGGGCAGATAGGGCAATCAACATCGTTCACGTTATCTCATGTCCTTCTCTCTCCTTTGACGGGACCAAGAATTCTCTGAAGATGCCTACCGCAGATGTCAACACGTTAGGTGAAATACTTTGTTGTATCTTGCGCTCCTCTAGGAAATAACAATGTATTTGAATTGGAGAATTGAAAATTAAAATCAGTTCTGGAATAATATCACGGAAACTGCCCCGAAACCAAACAAGGATTGGTGATAGTAATGGAAATAAATTCTTATTAAGAAAAGTGTTTACTGCCGTGAGGAGCTGCCGGCCATATTTACCAGTATAAGAAAGCTTGTATGATAATACACGGTCCGTCAGAAAGAACACATGTTTTCCAAATGGGTTGAACGGTCAAAATAAGAGTGACAAAAAATGATTACACCAAAATACTCTTGCCATTTTTTCAGTGAAACAAATTTCAATATCTAAAAACTATGCCGGCCATTGACCCCTCTGAGCCAAATTGCAGGAATCAAGTCAAGCTTCTCCCGAAATGAAAGTCGATTGCGTCGGCCAGCATCTGTGCTGGAATTTGAGTTTCTCTAATTATGTGTCAAATCGTCAACCCGGCAGACTTCGTACTACCTCAATCGATAAATAAAAATTACGCAACTTCAATATTATAATATACTATTATGGTATATCTTTGAAGTGGACATAAAATGGTTCTGTACAATATGAGTTGCGCCAAACGATGTCGTCGGGAAGCCGGTGTTATATTTTTGAATGACGGCCAAGAAGTGTGTAGAATTATTTCCCTTCCCAGAAACTGAAGAGCTTAAGGGATCTGGTGGTGGGACCAATTGTGGCAATGGTCAATTAGATAAGTTAGCTGACCCGGCGAACTTTGTTTCGCCTTAGAGATAAATAAAGTTGTAGTAACCATTGTTTTTTTTTGAGAAGGAAATGTTGAATACGAAAAACAAAACAAAAGTACAAAATATACAAAAAATGTAATTGCATTGAAATAGGTATGTACATTGTTATTCATACATCAAAAGAATTCTCTTTATTTAAGAGGTAAAGACTCAACTTTTTTTTTTTTAATTTTACAATTTCTTCATGTAGTACCTTGTGATGAACAACATTTTTAGTTTTTTTCCCGGGTGCGAGAATAAATAGGGCAGAAGGATTGCCGACTCGTCAACTGGTCATGAGAAAAACAAGCATTTTCCAGATTTAAGCCACACACGCCCAAGGACTGGCCTTGCGATTTGTTAATTGTCATAGCAAACGCAAGACGAATGGGAAATTGAATTCTCTTAAACTCAAAAGGCATATCTGTTGGGATCATCGGAATTCTGGGAATAAGAACTTCCTCACCTTTATAATTTTCTTTGAGTATTGTGCAATGAATCACGTTACTTTTAAGGTATTTCACCACCGAACGTGTTCCGTTACATAATTTGTCTGGTAAAGATTTCTCAACATAATGACAACACTGATCCAACCTTCAATTGTAATTTGTGTGATGGCAAACCTGGTAGATCCAATGAGTTCAAAAACTCAGTAGGATAATTTGTTGTTCCATTCTCGATTGTTGCACTATCTATAGATTTATAACAAGGCAGTGGACCAATAATTTCACTTTGAATGATCAAATTTACGTCCATTGTGAATCAGCAGTTACTTCTGCGCAAAGACCTTACACAGTAATTGTTTACATGGCCATCTTATGGCGACAATAGTAGAATGGGGATTTGTTCAAAACATTTCATCATAAAATTTTTCGTAGGGTTTGGAAGAAAGATAGGTGTAATAACACGTGGACGCAGATGCGTTAATATTATTAGAAAATGTAGTTCACCGAATTAATATCAAATATAATACTTTCACGAAAACGCTATTAACCGAAGCGACACCTACTGGCGTTATTCGCAAAAAGGAAAATTATTTCCTTTTTTTCCATTTCATCAAATTTTTCAGAGTTTTAATGTATTTTATGTTAAACCCGCCTTAGAAGAATCCAACAAAAAATCTTTCATAACAAACAGTTTATCCAATCTTGAGTTATAAATGGTGAAACTAACAAAATGACCGACTCAGTTTTATATATTAAAATTTCAAAAAACACGGACGCCAATAGTGTTGATTAATCCAACGACTTCCTAAGCAGCCTTAGCTATTACCTCATGAGGTTCCAAGACGAAATTCCCTATGTGTATGGTGAATGGTAGAAATATCTCATCATATTTAGTTTAGTATTTTTCAATTTACACACTAACATTTGTTTCATTGATTACATCTCTTTGAATTTTCAATTCCTCATCTCTACAAATAATTCCTTTTTCACTCCAAAGAAACGTAGCAGTTTTCTTTAATGTTATATCCAATGAACTAAACATAATGGTTCATTATTTTAGACCAATGCTATGATGAAAAGCAATTAACAGAATAAGCTGCCTTCTGTTATTGGAGCCACTAGAACCAGTCCCGAAGAAAATGAACCTATGAAATGCGTGTTACAAAATTTTTCCTTTGTCAATTTAATAGAAGTGTGCTCCGAACGCCTGAAAAGATATGCTAGCAGAGAAAAAAAGGGTATTTGTTCATCCTTTTTGAATGTGTTTTTTTCGGTTGTTGCCAAAACACACTATGTGAAAAGTAAACCCTCGCAGACTATATTTTACGCAGAAGGATATGTGGAAAATGGCTCTGACAGAAAACGCTGTGAACAACATATGGTAATGCCTCACACATCAACAATTCATGAGGTGATAACTTTTATTGCTTGGACAATTCGGCATTCAGTAGTCTCATGTCACGCGGAGAACTTTCGACAATCATATTTTATACTGGTCGTATTTAAAGTTTTGAGCTCGGTTTTGAGTCATATATTCCAACAACTGGAATGAGAGAAGTTCACGAAGATTTCAGATCGACAGCAGTTTTCGGGATTATATTTTATTGGAACATAAAGAGGGAAATGGTTCGGTGGACTTGTCAATTTTTTATACCTATGAATATCTGGAGACGTCTTTTATTTCGTTCGCAATTGAAATTCACGGGATGAAAAGGACTGAAAAATTAGGATCTTGCACAATGCGAGGTTGAACAAGCTTTAGTAGCATCGATATAACCTCACAACCTGCATTTGAAAAGATCCTCTAAAAAATAAATGAAACATTTTCAGGACTATTCATTCTCCCTTTTCTTCGGATAACTTAAATTTATCGAGGAATCTGAATTTCCACGAAGTTTTTACGTAAAAAAATGTATCATTTGTTGACTCATTATTAAAACTCCCCTCCTATTATGTCAACAAGAAACAGGCATGGAAGGGAATGATTATAATGATAATATTTGCAAAGAATGTATAAGACAGGTCATAAATCTACAATAATTCTTACAATGAGAGAATCAGAAAAATTCCTTAGCGACTAGGTACTCATCAATACTATAGTTAGTTTCATTCAAAAAAATCATTTTTATAAAAATTTATTTTTACTCATAGATTTTATTGAATTAGGCAAATGGTTGAAGATTTGATTCCTTCGAATGATGGGGAGCACTCAAATTTTTAAGTTTTATGCTGCGGTAGGTAAAGCGTTTGTATACTTTTTGTCTGCTAATGGTGAAAACTTGATAACGCACAGAAACTTCTTTCAATATTGTTTCTTATGAACAGGAGACATCTGAATACATACAATGTATACCTTGTCCCAAATTGGGTGGGACTGCACGGTATCTATTATCCAGATTATTCTAGTATATCAAAAGGTTATTTTCTTTAAAGATTAACGTCGAATTTCTTTTCGGTAACTCATTTCCAAAAACAGATCTGAGATTGTGCTTTGCGCTTTCATTGGATTCTCAGTATTCTACAAGCCTCAATTTGTAATATTTTTCAAAAAACAGTGATTTTTTTTATATGCAACTCTCGGGAAAATGCTGAGCTTATAGCGCGTTTTCACACGTCCCGAGATGAACTCAGAAAAAATTAGCTAGTGCGCGTCTTGATCTGCTGCAAGTTGTAACTCGAAATCGGCTCCAGATGGCTATAGGGAATAATACATAAAATGTGGCATTCAAAGATCTATTCGAAAAATTCATAATATGTGTTCCATTTGAAATAAGAAAGTTGATACCATTTCCGTTGAAAACAGAAGTCATTGATATTCTAAAATATATCATAAGGTCTTCTTGGAACACCACGAGAATGCGAAAAGCCATCATTTGTATTAGAATTTTCCGCTCTACAACTTTTGCTTGAAACTTTTTTCGATAAACCTTCTAATTTCTTTTTTTTAATTTTCAAGAAATTTTCCAAGGTTCCTGAAAGTTTGGGAACCTGCATTTTTGACCATGAGTTCCTTCTTTCGTGACAATCGTTATATCAAAAATGCAGCTCTTTCCGCAAAAAATTGATTTCCGACCTTCGTTTAATGGACTAACTGGGTTCAGATTCGTAATAATCTATTTTTTTTTTTGATGAAACACTTAGATTGTTTTTCGTTCTTCATTCACATTAAGAGGTCATATTCAAATTTTTCGAATACATTCGAAATTGACTCCTCTATCGCTCGGACAATCTCAGAAAATGTCACATATGGTGGATTTTGCAGAGAAATTTTCGATACAAATATTATAAGAAACCACTGTTTTCATTAGAAATATGCATACAAGATCGTGACATTTCCCATGGAACTTTTTATTCGGTTCATCTGGATCATACAAATAAATTATTTCATTGTTATTTTAGCCGTCGAAATAAAACCACAGCTGAGAGTTTGACTGATAATAATTTTGACATAATTAAAGAATTAGAGCAGTTGGTTATATCATTGCAAAAATGCAGAGGTCAAGGATATGATAACGGAGCTAATATGCTTGGTGAAAAAAAGTGGTTTTCAAAATCGTTATTCTTGAAATAAATCCACTGCCTTATCACTGACACCGCTTTGTGAAACTGGATTCACGAAGGAAAAAGGGCCTCCCGAAAACCTCCCGCCCAGGGCCTCGCAATGGGTAAGGCCGCCCCTGATTATGACCGTATCATCTACAAACATCTGGAATTTTCCTTTCAATCCAGCCGCTCGCTGACTGTCGTAGCAAGACTAGGGTTAGAAATTGATAGATAATAATATTACATATTATATAAGTATATTATACTCTGGATCCGATTCGAACTCACAGCTCTTCAACCCCGAATAACTTTTGATGCACACATAGGATCGATGGGGACTTTTGAAACTTTATTTGCAATGGTTAACCCTAGCTCACCACCAAAATTTGGCTTCCCGGCAATTTTTGTTATTTGTCCACTACTTTTCATGTCTTAATTGACCGGACTACTAGAGATAATTCAGCGTAGCGACAATAAAAATAAAATACATATAGCAGATATGTATCAAAATCGAAGTTTGAACTGGACTGATTTGTGGTAAGAAGTATGACCCTTTTGCTCGTAATTTAGAGTTTCTAAGGTCGATCATAAAAAAGAGGTGAACATTAACGACAATAACATACGCAATCTATTCTGAAACACATATTTCTTGACTTTTAACACTACAATATGCTTTATTATGCTCTAGAAAATCGATTCAAATCACGATAAATATACGGATCGACTGTAAACTTCAACCTATCATTTCGCATGGGTAGATTATAACTTTTCAAGCCTGCCCTATGTATGTACAGTATCTATAAATCATACTGAAATTGCCATGACTCATACTATTTCCTTTGGAATCGATTAATAATTTGATATTCGAATGTGTATGTAGAAATCCGTTGAGCTGCACAAAACTTTTTAAAATTGAAGAGCTTGAATGCTTATTGTTGAATCGGAAAAAACTCTGTATAAGTCTCTGCATACAGGATGTGCACTCAGCACCGTCTTGGAGACCGGCACATGAGATTAGTTTGAATATTTGAATTTATTGGGTATTGTGTCAAATGAAATGGGGAGCACTTGAACAAACAGAAACATATTCTGAATTCTCATTATTGCAGAACTTTCATCATTATATACCTATTGCTAATATAATCTGCTCAGATGTTTGCAAACTTTTTCAATAATTTCAATTATTTGAGGTGAGGTTCAGTTCGATTTGATATTTCCACTTCTCAACAAATGTATTTTTATTTACTCCGTAGTTTTTTCCATCAGCTGAAAATATACAGTCATCATATTTTTATGACAATATATCCAATATATTTAAACGAGCAATTCTTGTATAAATATTTATATATAATCAGGATCTCGGAAAGGCTCCAACGATTTTCATGAAAGTTACGAATTAGGGGCTTTTTGGCTAAAGGAATCGATTTTTCAAGGTTTTACGTCCGAGAAAAACTCAAAAATATGAATAAAAACTGATTCAAATTGATTATAACGTTTCAAAAATGCTATGACAATCAGAGCGACTCACACATAAACTTCATTCTCTATATGTTTTCAAAATTAAATCAAACTGCATACGAAACTAGGATTGTCCTCAAGCTCAAGTTCGGGCAAAAACTCAGGAACAGACGAAACAATAACCATTGTCATTACATTCTTGAAATTGATTCAGGTGTTGTAGTTCGAATATTATTTATCAAGTGATGGAATACTGACATTCCGTGGTCCAATTCGATGTTAGTAGTCGTGCAGGAAATCAATCAAATTTTGCCATTTTAAGTCACATGTTCACTTGAAAATGGACCATTTTTAAGACTTTTGAATGATGATATATTTTATAAACTTGCAGTAGAGTACCAAATTTACTAATGCCATAATAGGCCAAGCAAATTAGCTCCAAAAAATGGTGTGCCTGGAAATAATTGGTGGAGTTCTAGAAACTTTTTTAATCATTCATTTAGGCCTCTATTATGATGAGTTTTAGTTTTGCCCCAATTTCCTAGTGGAGCGTATGCCGTGGCGTTCGAAAAACGGGGGAAGGGGAGGGACATGGGCGCCGGAGGAGGGTGCAAGGAGGTGCACATGCACCCCCCGGCTTTTGAAAAAAAAAAATTTTCTCGAGAAAAAAATGGTTTTTTGATAATAAAAAAATTGTTTGCGTAATGTTTTTTATTAGAATGCACATAACAATAGAAAACAGAATAGAAAATACAAATTTGATATATTTACTTAGAACAAACTTATTTTAAAACAGCAATGCAACTCTTCTCTCCTGCTGTCCAAACTTGTCTACAACCTTATCAATAAATTTTGGACAATCATTCACTCTTTTTTTGTGAACACTAAGCATGCACACTGATTGTAGTTTAGAACTACATTGTGGAAACAATTTTTCTGCACCCCCCTGAATAAAATCCTGCCGGCGCCCTTGGGGAGGGATTACGTTTTCATCACAAATTGATGGTCTACATTTTTTATTCAATGACATCTTGTTCTGAAGCTCGTAGTTTGATAGATTTTTCACGTTTTGTAGGAAAAAAATGTGAAAATTTACTGTTTTTCGATGCATGATATCTATGAAACTGCTCGATCAAGAAGAAGAATTTTATGCTTTATGAATATGACAAAAGTTTCGATAAAGTGCTTAGTTTAGGAGCTATTCGAGAAAAACCTAAAATAATCCGAAAAATTCGAGGTTTTTTCGAACGCCACGATATACGCTCCACATGGTAAATTGGGGCAAAACTCTAACTCATCATATTAGAGGCCTAAATAAATGATTAAAACAATTTCCAGAACTCCACCAATTATTTCCAGGCAAAAGTCTAATTTGCTTGATCTATGTGCATTCGAATTTACAAAAGAATTTTTCATTGGTGTCAACATTAGAATTATTAATTTTAAAAGCATTAACACGTTGGAACATTATCATCATTTTTCTTCGCACAATCCAACGCAATCATAAAAAAATAGGGTTCTAATTTGAAAAACGAAAGTTATGGGTCGATCTTGATCCCAATTTTTGAACCAACATTTGGAACAGCCTGTGACAGGTTTTTCGAAATTCTGAAAATGTACAATATTTCCACATTCTTCGCCTTCAGAAATGTGAAAACGGTTTGTGCTTACGATATCTAGGTTAGGAATAACAAACATAATACCGAATACACTCATCTGCCTCTTTTGTTCAGTTTTTTCTAGATATTTTGGAAAGTATTATGACGAATGCAATGATTTGAGTACGAATGTATTCAAAATTGCATACTCTATCAAATTCGAAAACAAAAAAAAAACAGAAAACAAATTTTTGAAATTTTTTTTCACTCCCTGTATAAAACTGAAAGTGGTCAGGCTCCAAGAATATTTTAGATCGGTAGATAATGTCAAACAATAATATAATCCCAATTTTCAGATTTAAAATTTCTCCAGAAACGCCTAATAGGCCGTCGAACTTCGTACACGCTGTATGTAAAATGTTGGGTAGCGGTCCCCATTTTTAATAGCGTACCTGACTTGCGCTCCTTTTCGGTACCGTGTTGTGTGGCTGACAGTTGTGGTTGTGACAGTTTTCTTACCGCGCTTTCTGCTGAATGCGCCCGATGTCAACAGATTTCCGCTAGCAGTACCTATCAGTAGCGCAAACGGTTTTGTTACCGTGTGTATTTCTACTTTCTGCTGAGTGCGCCCATTGCACCTTGAGAACGTTAATCCTTTCCCTCATTTTATACTCGGAACGAAATATTCCTTCCTTGAAGAATTATGTGCCCGAAGAGTTTCTCGTGAAGGAATATTAACTGAAGGCGGAGCTGTAGAAAAAATTTTGAAATCTCCGTTTTTGAATTTTTTTTCAATGAAATTTCAAAGAATCGATATCGAACCATCAGTAAAACTAACAAGTGAGAAACGATCTCACTCATAGTGACATTTTCCGATATCAATAATGGTCATGATCCAAATAATTCTGAAATTCCAAGAATTGTAAACAGGGATGAGATGTACCTACCCTTTTTGATGTGCGAAGCAGGTACCTACACCATTTCATGGAAGTCTTTATTGCCAGGAATGAACCGAAATTGTGGATGATCGAAATGACCCCGAAGTTATTTCCCCTCTTTCATATTGAACAACGTAACAAACTCCGAAGCATCTTTGCGTGGGCTCTATTTATACAGGTACTGTAGGTTGGACGTATCAAGTTCCGAAAACCACTTCATCCAACCGAAATCAAACGTTGTAATCGATATAATTCTCGGTCTGAAGTTTCCGACGTAGCAGAAAGTTACAGCTCGGCTTTCCACCCATTCGATCTTGAATTATCGCCGGTCTCCTCTTCCCAGACTGCATTATGTATAGCTCCGCTTTTCGTGGCTGATAAGTGCACGGGAAAGCTGTCACGGATGCGGAAAAACGCCGATGGAAAGTTGACAAGGTCTTTTTTTTTATTATTGATATTCTAAGTGAACTGTAGCCTTCCATTTATATATTTAAGAGTGATATGTTTAATCTCTGGGAAGAAGTATTCTTGACATAACAGGAAGTGACATCTAGAATATTTCGTCTAAGGGAAGTTTTCCCGACACGTAATTGGTTCGGTAACTGGCTGTTCTCTCAATATTCTGGATCTGGATGATTTTCATCCACTGAGATATTTTCTTTGTCGATACTTTGAAATTTTTACTCTGTGGATTATTAGAAATCCTTGGTATTGATTTTTCATATTTCGTGACATAGTCATATTTTGAAATCTGAGATTGAGTTGAAATACATTAGTCGACAAGGTTTCATAACACAAAGCAGAGCTTCATTTTAAAATTCTAAATACCCTTCTTATAATAGAAAAATATCACGAAAACCTCAACACATGGGTACCATTATTTAATAACTCAAGTATCCTTATTTTACCTTTGCCGGTAGTCCTCACGCTTGAAATTTGCAGCAGTTCATTATTTTTCTCTTTTGCATTTGCATAATTATTCACAATCACGCTCCCTGTGGATGTGCTCGGTTTGATTGAATGATGTTGACATCACAAATTTGCAGTTCCTTTTTATATGTTCAGTCATTTTTTGTCAGTTTTTTCTTCTCTTCGGCGTCAGTTTCGGCTTTGGTCTTTTTCTCTAATCCGCAGCTGGCTCCTCTTCTTCTGTTTCTTTTGTCATTTCTTTTGTCATCAGATGGATGATGTTTTCAAATATCCTGAATGGTAGTTTCCCCGAATTTATTGTTCTCTTTCTCTTTGGACTTTCCAGTCATTGTAATATATTTTTGAGCAAATTGGGATCATGTTGATGATTTGAGATATTTCTATCATTTTTTTCATTAGCCAAGGAAATGAGGAAAAAGGAGCAAACGTCACAATGTGCTCAACTTCTTACTGTAATATGAGATGAAGGTATGAGAATTTGAAAAAATCTCACTTTTCCTGATTACGAGAAAAACAAAGTCAATGACTGAATTGGTTGAGGCTTTCGCGGCCATCGTTCGCTGTCACTTGTTTTTTTCGATCGGCATTACATTCTGGACGTTTCGCCAGTTCGATTGTCTGTCTCTGGCATCTTCAGGAGTTACACTTTCAGAAGATGTTCTCGCAGACTTGACGACGAGAACGAGACTACTGTGACGAGGACGCAGAGTGTACGTCCTTATAATATAACCTCAGTCGGGGCTTGGCCGCGCCCGACCGGTCTCGTTCCAGTCCCGAACGGTTGATATCCGGTACCGCAACTTCATTCTCATCACTTACCCGGTTTATCTTGTGGTTTGGTGTGATTGAGTACCTACTGGCACCCATGTCCTCTTGTTTTTAAGAGTTCTTCTGATCTATTGAAATTCGTTTGCTGTTTAAGAATTTAAATTGCTTCTCTGTAGAGGTACACAACACTTGGGTTTGGTCGAATTCTATTGCATGATTTGTGTTGTGTGTGCTCTGCCATGGCGGATTTCTCTGAATAACCCAGTCTGCAATTGCCTTGTGTTTTTTTATCCTAGTATTAATTGACCTCTACTTCAAAGGAATTAACATAGCAGATTGTTCGTTTTTTCTGGCACAAGATTTGACATAGATGAAGCGCAGGCAGATGTGAAGGCCATCAAACCTTCGATACAGCTTGCAAAATTCTGAGTTAATCAAATTTCCCAATCAACCTCAAAAGTATACTACAATTACATTCATTTCAAAGCCATTGAATCATGAGGATGTAAAAGGACGAAAATCGATTAGAATTCATTCATTCATTTGAATTTTACGGCCTATATTCTATGGAGAAATTGACCCTTCAGTAGACTCACTTATTCAAGATTGTGGTTGGTCGTTACCTCTGCATATTGAAGAAAGATTGATGACACTTCAACAGACCTAAGCATGAAAATTATAGACCTTTACATTAACCTCTAGCACAATGCTCATGGAAAAACTGTATTGTTTAGGTTTAGATGAATATGTTACCTACTGTATTATATCGGGTCTTCATAAATTATTGTAACATTATAATTTAAAGTTGGCCGTTTTATATGCAGACTTTTTTCATTCGTATATTTGTATGCGCACAAATAATTTCTACCTGCATAAATCGAAATATAGATTAATAATAATTCATGTTACAATAATTTATACAGACCCCGTATTATGATTTGTTATATGTATATGATTTGCATATTGTATATGTATTCAAGTGACTAGGAATATAGCAACCTGCGGTATTACATGTTTTGTTAGCGCCTTGAGAAAATTTGTGAAAACAAACCCCTGCTTTCCTTGAAGCCGATAATGAATGTTGCCAGCAGCAAAAACAATTAAGGTGCTTTGTCTTCACTGATGCCTCCCGGAGAATACATCAAAACCCTGCTGATAATAAAAACAATCCCAAGACTCGAGAGAAACTCCAATAACCCAATAAAATAACGAAAAGATAATGTAATCTAGAGCTGTGTGATACAGAATCGGACTCATGCTGAAAGTGAACGAACTAAATTCGAATGAATATCATGAGAAAAATAAATTGAGGATAAGGCATCTAGATTCAATTTCGAGGTTGAAAAGGTGGAAAAATAGCTTACTCACTACTGGGTTAATATGAATTTTCCCGGAGACAACCGATGGAAATGTATTTAAATTTCCCATAGTGCAATCAATAGTTTTTTTTATCTGATTGAAACAATATTTTTCTTAGAATGAAAAAATTAATACTATATTGTAAATTTTTGTAATAATTGGATTTTTAATGGTGCTATGAGGTGTGTTTGTGAGAATCATTATTGACTGGTTTGATTTTCGCGTCTTGTCAGAAGTAATTATAAAAAAATTTGCATTTTATATGTCGCTGTGATTCTTTTTTCTTATAACACTAATATATTTGATCCCCCAGTCGCAGAAATATTCACGGAATACACTATGGCCAATATTGTTAATGTTAAGAATAATGTTGCATCCGAAGGAAAACTTTAGATGAAGTGTAATCATTCGCAAAGAACAAAAAAAAAAATTCCTAAAAAATCCCAAGTTTTGTCTCAGGATCAGATCAAAGAATTCTTGAGAGAAGCTCCAAATGACGTTTTTTTGATGTATAAGCTAAATATTTTATTCGGTAGAAAGTAAGGTTGTTGAATGATTGGATTTAAATAACCCCAAAGCTTGTACAGGTCATTGTGGAAAACGACCATCCGCGACTTTGGATGCCGATGTGGGAGCCTCAATGAGTACACTGAAGAGACACGGTAGTTGAAAATGTTTGTCTGTGGCGGATGGCTACCTGACTGATAGTTGGTTGCAGAAAAATAAGATGGCGAAGATGATAGCTGGTTTAGAGGCGAAGATGATAGCTACAGCATCTGATACGGTTCCAGAAGTGTCGATGGTGGCATTCATTTCTCCCATCGAGACACGAATATATTCGGGAATAAACATTTTGAGTACCACGTGGGATGGAGTTTGGACGAACATTCATTAGTTCGTCATCGAGGTGTAGAATTATGCTGCACTGATGGAAGGTAACATCCCAGAACCGGTCTGTAGCTATTCTCTGATCGATGAGAGCACTTTCTCCTTGGTTTACTCTCAGTCTGGATCACGCCAGTCCACGATGACGTTCAGAAATAGATTGTCCTGAAATGTAACACTATCTGTGTTAAAATAATAATGCTCTACTGCTTCAATAAATGACTACACTTGTGAATTCTTATTCTCATTTCCTCCGCATTACTCAATAAGCCCCTGGGGATTAATTGATCGGGGTAGGCGAATAATCTCGAAGTTTTCCTTACGCCGAAATCGCCATAATATAATACGAATTTCTCCAATTAGCGAGCAACTCTTTCCTCGTCTTAGCGCATAATTTGTTTGGAGCGAGCGCCGCAGCCCATAACCCCTACCAGTTTTTCGATAAAACTCAAGTCTTATGGGAGTTAATAATTCCGCGCTGATAATTCCGGGAGTTGATTGGTTGCATATCCGAACAACGTAGCAGGCTGTGATTCTAGACATTCGGGACACATCAATTGCATTTTATATCATTTCCGAATTAAACCGTGGAAATATTGTCCGCCATAGTAAGAACAAAGAGCTTGGTGCAACCACGTGGAAATGGATTGTATTGTCGGTCAGACAGCGGTTCGTTTTACACTACACTGAGAGAAGTATTCACTTGATATTATCGATCATGCGTTAAAGTTAATAAATCATTTATTGGCCAAATGGACAAAAAAATATTTCTTTCATGGAAATAAAGAATTTATTTAAGTTTTCGCAAATCACCTTCACTCAATATTATATCACATTTATTTATGAATACTAACATTCAATAATACCGAATAAAGACGCATTACACTGAAATAAATATATTTAGTAATAATTAACAAACTGCATGCATTATGAATGAATGTTAACGTCTGATAGCAAAATTGAAAATTAATGGCTTTGCAGACGGAACTGAATTCTGGAATAATGACCAGTCCGTGCAGGATTTGAACCTGCGACCCTCGAAATACAAGTCCACTGCGCTAACCAACTGTGCTGTTGGGAAGGTTGAAGGTTTCATCTGATCTTCGGTTGGCGACTCTCCAAGAATTCGATGTTAGTTTGTTAGTTTTAATTCTTCATGAACTATGACGCTCGTGAAGAATTCTTTGGGGAGTTAGGGTTGGAAGGGGAACTCATTCGCTCTCGGTGGTCATCGATGATTCGATTTTTACCTTTCATCCGATTGCGTCATTCGCGATTTATCGGCAGAAGTCGGGTAGTTGAATCTACAGACCACCGAACAATGTTAACTAGCCAAGATGACTGAAACATGTCAAATGCGGTTTGTTCATTGTTAATAAATCCTGTATTTTGAGTAAACATATCGTGGAGTGGTGGAAGTTTAGAATCATTTAGTAATAGAAACCAAACGTTCGTTTATTACCAAATGAACATATGTTTTCAATTAATATATCTTATATTTGAAGAGAACTGCAGTTTAAATGAAATACATCATACCCAATATATATTAAATATTAACAAATACCGTGTAAATAAATATTTCGTTATATATGAATGAATTCTTTCAGAGGCAAGATCTGTTAGTTAATAAATAAATTAAAGATTAATAAGTGGATTTGTCTGTTAATGAATAATCTCGAAATAAATACTTTATTGATAAAAACAAATTTATTTCTCTCAGTGTAGGGAAATTGTCGGTGATGTGAGAATTGAATCGACTCATCTGAAAAATAAACCCACGTAATTGAGTCACTGGAAAAATACACATGTTTCAAACGAGAACTTTCTCCCTAAAATCGTATGCGAATCATGTTGACCAAATGAGGAGTTCCAGTTTTGTTCTACGTAAGCTCCTCTTAATATTCCGATGAATATCAGGGTTGATCGACGTTGATAATTACAGTAATGTATGGATAATCCGGACAGAAATTTGGCAGGACCCGTTCGATCTATCAAATAATTCGGATTATAGGAAGTATTATAAATGATATCCATAATCCGTACCTGTCCGGATTATGGGTATCATTTCTGAAGCGAGCAAATACATTCTTATGAGAAAAAAATGCTGTTTCTGAAATAAAAATATGTATTAAAAAAAACCAAATTTTGTAATCAATATATAACAATATGTAACCACATAAAATTGCACAGGTTATAACAAGATACATAAATGCTTTATTGTATTGTACATCTAGCAAAACAAAAACCACAGTGACCGTTCGGATTACAGAGATGGGATGTTCGGATTGAAAATTTTATGAATTATGGTCGTTTGGATTAAAGAGTTTGGAATATCCATATATTATTGTTATTATCAACGTTTACTTTTTGAGTGACAGAATGTCAACAATGTCATTCTGCATGAGTTTCGTAAGATATTCACATCCCATTTTGAATATTTCTCTACGTACTTTCGTCTGTATTTTATTGTATTCATTTTTATCCTTACAATCTTATTGGGTACATTTCAGAATATTGACATGAATACTGCATTTTGCAGCATGCTTGCCATTCACATACACTAAGATAATAACAGAGCTGTGCCGAGCACTGAATATTAGTGCTTCGAGCACTTAGTACTGAGCACTGGGAAAAAAAGGGCTCCCGAGTCGCGAGCACTAAGCACTGCTTTCCACAAAGTGCTTGCGATTACTAAGCACTTCGTGAAGGTAAGTCGATATTTCGAGCACGGAGCTCGGAATAAAAATTGTATCTTGTAACTCAAACTTTGTGAAGGAGTATTTTTTTGTAAATAGAGAAATGAATAAAAATATTATTATTATTCAGTCAAGCTATAATATATGAGATAATTGCCAAGTCAGAATGGATGTACAGGGTGTTTCCGTGGCTTATAACTCTTGATAGGAGACCCCTACAGTGCGCTCTATATACCATATATGCTCAAAATTTTTCTGAGAGAGGAGCTTTATTCTTCGAGAAATTCATCACAAATTTCATATTTTTGATAAAAAAGTGGTTTCTATATGTGTCCAAAAAAGATACAGCTGGATAAAAAAAAATCGGACAACAGTTCAACAAATAGTCTCAGATACATAATTTCATTGCTCCTAACAGAAGATGATCGATTGACTTTGGATTTTCCATAGACATGGAAAAATTCTCATGAACAGAATGGATTTCGGTTGATTTCCAGTGACGGAAGTATGATTGCAATCGGTTTGAAATCTTTGAGGATCGAAACAGTTGAATAAATGGATTCTGAAACAACAGTTACGTAAAAACCTAAGAAAGAAGATTTTTCCATGTGGGGTTGATGGTAACTCTAATGTCGATTATCCGCTCTCAGAAGCGATAATATCAAATATCTCGGACATTTATTTCAATGGTTTATTCTCTAGAAATTTTTTCATCTAGTTGTTAACTTTTCTTTAAAATATAAAAAAACACTATTCGGTCGAACATTTGACTTTTCTCATTAATTTCTCAAAAGTTGAGCCTCAACTCTCATCTAGGGAATGAAAGAAATATCATGCAAAAGGTTTGACCATTCGATTACTCTCCTGTCAAAAGTAGAGAGCTTTGCAATTACGGGACTTCGTAGTGAAACACCCTGTATTGATAATTGAAGACAGATCCCTCACAAAATTCGAAAGCAAGTTCGATAAACTTACCAGATCTTTGCAACTGCGCACTAACGTCACACACGAACGTGAGATCTTTATCTGTCGACTGAATATCAAAACTAGATCCTAGGTTTCAAGGCGTCAAACTCGATCGCATATATTCGTGTTATGACAAGATAGTGCTTATTAATCCGCAGAAGTGCTCGGGAGCACCTAGCCTTTTGATGAAGTGTTTCAATCACTAAGCACTAAGCATTGCTTTTAAAAAGGGCTTGGGAGTACAGTGCTCGGGAGCACAAAAGGGCTTCGAGTGCTTTCACGAGCACAAAGCACAGTGCTCTGGCACAGCTCTGGATAATAAAATCAAACTTCAGCTCGTGAAACTTTTCAATGCACATTCTGCCACTCATCCCTTATATGTTCAATATCCACAGTACTTAATTGTGAGACAATTAATAAAACGGACCCAAATATTGGAACCAATAACAAACCTCAACCCGAAACTTCCGAGTGCCTATACAAAGCATGAAAGATACTAACAAAACCAGAAAATTTCGAAAAAAAATGCCAAATATAGTCTGACAAAAAATTTTCACACATGAACAGACTGATAATAAAGAACAATGACAAAATGGCCTAAAAAAAACGGGCTATTCGCATAAAAATATATCAACATGAAACCCAAATATGAAAATAGAGTAAACGTACATAATTCATATACTGGACACCAATCAAACCGGACATTGGCATTATGAGTGTTGCTAGATTTAGGTCATCAAAATGGAGATATTACTGTTTATTGAGAATTGTTTGAGTTTTTCTTTTGAGTATCTAATGGCCGTTATGTATCATTCTATATATTCACCATTTCATTTAATCCTGAGAAAAATAATCTCTTGATTTCTCACCACTCTGATTTGATAGTCGAAGAATATGTTTCATAGTGTTCGTCAAGAATGAAAAAATCTTCTTGTTTACTTCTGTCATAACAAATAATGGTAGACTAACGAAACACAAAACTGTGTCATTGTCACCAATATCACTATGATATCAACTCCAAATGCTTGAAATAACGATAAACAAAACACATTCACCAGAATATACTCATATAATCGAATTATCAAGACTCTGTCATAATTTGCGAATAGTGACATCTATAGTTGCTGAAACAAAGCAGTCCTCATATTATCGAAACTGTCGAAACAAAATCTAATCAGTGCATACACCATGTATTTAGACATCTTAGTCTTAATATTTAGTCCGTTATTTTGTTTGAGTGAAATCACGTGAACGATTATGATAATGAAGTTGCCATGTTCGAGCGCATTTGTGATACTTCGTTGAGTAAATGCTCGTTCGGACTAGCTCGAACAGTGTGAACGCTTCCACTCTGATTGTTTTATATCTACCAAACAAACAATGTTTTCGAATGTTTGTATTGTTTGGTATAAATGCACTTCAAAGTTAGCATCGTTTACATTTTGTTTGGTTAATTCTACAATGATCTGAATGAAGTATTTGAGTTCATGGTATTTTTTAAGTCACCCCATTTTTTTCAAAAATAATGTATAATGTTGTTGCTTCCAAAGGCTCAGATATGAATGAAGTATTTGAGTTCATGGTTATTTTTTAAAGTCACCCCATTTTTTCAAAAATAATGTATAATGTTGAATACGGATGTTTTTGGAAAATATTAAGAATTAATTTATTTTTTGCAGGTAATGAAGCTAACCCACTCTGTGATAGCAGATGATCAAATTCAACGTGAGTATGGGAATGAAGATGAGAATGAGATGGCCTTGTCATGATTCATGAAGGAAAATTTATTCAAACATGTGTCCTTACTTGTGTCGTTTCTAAGTTAAAAGGCTTCAACATTAAAATTTACAGGAGTTACCTCCGAAAATCAAATTGACATTTTCAAATCGACAAAGGAAAAATCAAAATTTAAAAATTGATTGAGGTATAAGATATCCAACCAGTTCTATGAAGTTGAAATTTGGGATTTGAGCTAGTATTAGCACACATACAACGGAAAAATTGTTAAACTTGCAACTTTCACCCCTCAAACCTTAGAACCAGAGGATGTATAAGTTTGTATGACACTTCCGCAAATTTTGATGCATGTGAAATTTGATATGTAGGGGAGGACTGCTTGTTGAAGAATGTTAAAAAAATATTTTCGGTGAAAATCACCCCACATTTTTAATTAGGGAATAAAATTAAGCGCACGTATAATGCCTCTCGTGTATTTATATCAAATAGAAATTAGTCTCCTTTCATTTACATTGTTATTATATTCGTATTTAAGGAAATGATAGGGTTTTTAAGTAATAACCACAACCACAGTTTCCAATGTGTAATTATCTGCTTTGATCGCAGCTTGAACCTAGGTAGGTGAAGGTGTATTTCTCCACTTCGTAAGTTGTTCACATTGAACATTAAACATGGATTGTGTATTAGTTTCACTTTCACTTTAAGTAGATGTCATAAGCAACGTACAAGGGGGTGGGCAAAATTGGTGATACCTGAACTACAACTTTTCAACCGAAAGAGATAGAGGAAAATGAATGACACATTGTGGTCATCTTTTTTAGAGAAACTGATAATGCCATCAACTGCATTCATCTTTCTTCTTTTGTTTTTGAGTTATAGGCCAAAATTGAAATTCGGGCGATTTCAACTTTGGTCAACTTTATGTTTTAGTTAAAGCTCAGCAAGAAAACATCTTGGGAAAAAGTGTCTCTATAATGTTTTTATTTGAGCATTCTGGCCAAGGACATAGGCCGCCCGCAGATTTTTTTTGATGAGGTGCAGGCGACATCAGTATTCATTTTGCTCTAAAACAATAGGGCCGCGGCCCCTTCTGCGGCCGTCCATTGCCAAGGGCAGATTCATGGAGGGGGGATATGGGGTAATTACCCCTCCCCGCAATGAGTATCGAAAACTTGAAAAAAAGGTACGCAAGGTGAAGGACAAAAAAAAAATTTATCAAATAGTTTTATATTCGTAATTTAAGCAAATATATTAGCAATGAAAACGGATTTTTTGATGTATTTTGATTTTTTCGGTATGCTGATTATTTTGTGCATTTTCGTTGTAAAAAAATGTTTATTTAAAATTTTATCCAAGATAATCAGAAAGTGTTGTGTATCTACTTTATTGGTTTACCCCTTTTTTTGTCTTCTAGATAACAGAATTTTTCATTTTTGACATTATTCGTTGTTTGTTATCTTATTCTAGAAGAAATTCTCATTGGTTTGTTTCTTCAACTGAAAATAATTCAGATATAATCAACTTGTATTTTGACGGCCAGTTTCTGAAAGGCGATCAACGTAAAAATTAACTAATCAGCTGTCAAATCCCTGGTCAAGTGCCATTTGAGTTGCAGAAAGTAAGGTTAACTAGGTACTTGAACTTGATCAGCCTGTCAGTTGACAGAGTGGTCAAATATTGCAGGTAAATTGTACGTCAAACGCACTTTTGGGTTTCTGAAACGCATGTTGAAGCAGTGGTCAAACTAATGTCAAAGAGGTGGTCAACTAATCCGTGATGTTCGGCGAATTAACTCGGTAGAGACGTGCATGGTTAATCATCGTAGTTTCCACGGAAATCTTAATTGTATGGGTTAATTGGTCTGCATAACAATAATTAGGCATAGTGGCAATAATTGAAGAGTGGAAATTCAAAAAGGTCTAAGTGCCACTTTCATGAAATTTTAGATTTCATTTGTTAGGGGGTCTATGTGCCAAGGCAATAGCCTACGAAACGGTTCATGTGCCATCCGCTTCTGGCAGTCATCATTTCTGATGAAAAACACAATTTTTTTTAACTTCTTTCATCAGTTTGAGGGCGGATTTCACAAAGCTTTAACTGTTCATTAAAAAAACCTTACCTAAATTCGAATCAATCGAATCACCCTTTTTAAACTTTAACGAATCGGGATGGCTCCAATAAATTTGACGGTACAATCAAAGTTTTGTGAAACCGACACCCTGAAACATGTTTTATGTAATATCTCAGTTCGATTTTTTTGGCACTTAGACCCTTTTGAATTTCCACTCTTCAATTATATTTCTTCCAAAAAGAAATTTATTTATTTTTTGAAACAATTTGTGATTTTATTATCTGGCTGTAGATTATCATCTCCCCAGAACACAGGAATAACTCAATAGGAATTAATCTGAATTATATCCATTCATTATCAAATGTTATTGGAGCTCTTGACTGTACACATATTAAAATAATCTCGGTCGTCCACAAGATGAGCTTTCAAAATAGGAAGGGAAAATTTTTTTCCAAATGTTCAGGCCATTTGTGATGCGAACTTGAAAATTGTAAAAGATGATGAAAACATGTTGGTGAGAAAATCCACTGTGTTAACTCACACGTATGTATAATCATTAATAACTGAGGTAGTGGTGGACTCCAACGGAAGCCAAGAAAATCCAACACGATACAATAAATGAAGTAGAAATGTAGTGTGAATTAACATCTTGATGTGTGATGAAAGTTGAAATAAATTAATGCTCAATACTGATTTCATGATATACAGAAAAATATCAAAAAAACCTATTTAAATAATTTCATACTTGTAAACAATTTATGATTGAGTAGAGATTGAAATATTGTGGTAACTTGAAGGATTTAACAAGGGTATTCATTATCATATTTTAAATATACTAAACATTGATAAATTGTATCATTTATTTATTGAAAAGATTTATAATATTTTTTTTGTTTGATTTTAATTTCTAAATATGTATATTGAAATGGGTTTTTTTTCAAAACAAGCTACTTTTCTAGTAAGTTAGGTTTTCTTTCTCAGTATAGGCATTCTTCAGTTCCCTTCAATAATAAAGCTTTTTTATTTCTTCTTTCCGGACTTTGTTCTCTCAATTGTAGCTATTTGTCGAGAAAAGGTGGTCGATGTCGTATAACTTCATTATCACGACACTGCACTCGTGTTTGTAAGTCTTCATGAATGCCATCTCAAATAGATTTAAAGCAATTGAAACTAGTAAATTATAAATGAGGATCATAATATGAGCATAATCAGTTTGAATATATGCAAATACCAATATTATAGTAGCTCAAAGAGCTGTCGTACTTGTTGACCAAAGGCTACATATGCTCCCTGATACAGCCAACATTTTTGCACCTACTGTTGTACTCAGCCAGAGTTGGTACAAACTGCTACCTGTTGCTAGGACATCTTCCTAAAAATTAAGATCAGTTAGTAGTACCTGTGGTTTATTGTACTATTTCAATCCAGAGAATTAACTAATGCATAAAAACCTTATCAATGTTTTTGTCCTTTTTCAATTCTTTCACCATATTTATTAATTCAAGCCGGTCAGAGGTTCTGAAACAAGAAAATCTATAAAAATAATTCCATTTCTTTGTTGACGGGGTCAAAAGGCCATTGACCGAAGTCTTTCAACCACAATAAAAATAATATCCACTGAACTTACATTTAAATAGTTTTTTTTTTGTGATGTTCCTGGATCGTCATTTGAGCCATTTTCCTGTCTGCAGATATTTCTCAACCTGGAATTAAATATAAAATGAGGTGAAGAAGCCTTTGACTGTGTTGTATTAGATGGGTGGGTCATGTTCGATGCATTGCTTTATGAAAATTTTTAAATTGAGTATTGCAAAGTTCATTCAGATTCTGATGGATAAAATTTTTACTATACGCACTCTAAAATTGTTTAGAAATTCATAATATGAATAAAGGTATGTTTTTTAGTTATCTTAACAAAATTAGTTTACGTACTCCTTTTCATTTGCAGCATTTGCCCTTTTTGAATTTAGCTGGCAGTGTGAAGTTTCTTTTGAATTCTCGGCATTTCTCTTGTAATTAGGATTACCCATTTTTCATTTTGTTCTGCAATTGATATACTGCGTTTGTCGACTTGTTTTCTAACTGAAAAAAAATATGTACTCTATTAAATTTATACGAACATGCTTGCGAACATGTTATTATACTATTGTTTATCGAAATGTTTGCCTTGAACTATTTATGGAGAAATTATTAACAATTTTACAAATACTTACTTCTGAACTAGATCCGAATGACTGCACCTTTCTCCTTCAATAAAATTTCGGCCACTTGAACTCATTTTGAATGAAACAAACTCGAAATAATCCCAAACTGAATACCAAAGATTATAGAGTTAGAAAGATAGGAAGCGCCCTTACATCTGTGGTACTAAAATCCGACTACGATTTTTGGCTAGTTTCTTACTTGTGACACCTAGATGGCGCTGAAAACATAATTCAGTACAGAAAACTATTTTAATAGGCGCGAAATTCGAATTATACTTCTCATAATTTCTATTAAATTGAGTATTCTTTGTCGAGCTTTTAAAAAAACATCCTGATCGATAAAACAAAAGCAGAGCTCCTTTTTTTGATCAGGATGATATTTTCCATCTATACATTGTTTTGAATCAAATGAAATACGCTTCTGGATTCTTAATATTTTTATTTGAAATGATTGTGTAAAATCAACTACAATACAATAATTATGGAATTGAGAACATTTCAAGAATTTGTTCACATATTAGAGCATTATTATAACAATTTCAAGAGTTTATTCATACGGTGAACTCTCGATAAATGGAACATCGATAAGTCAAACAGTTGTTCTGGACCCGATTCATACATATCTTACCCAGTGTATTTTCACCTCAATGAGTCTAGAGGGTCTAGAAGATGAGTCGAACTGCTGGAAGGGTCGTCAAGAGAACCACCACCTCTCTAAGTCGTTCTTCTGACCCATTGCCTCTATGAGTGGAACTTTTGATCTAATGAATGAGACCAAAGAAAATTCGGTTCGCAAACAAATTATCCAGAACAATATATTTTTGCCCCGAAACCTCTATCCATTTGACAACACTGAAAATAAAAAGCAATGAACAAGACAGTTACATGATACAAGTTTCAAAACTTACATTTCCATCCTCTTTGGTAATGAAAAGAATGCACATTCAAGATTATTCTTTCTATTATTTCTGCAATTAATCACCATGCATTTCGAATGTCGGCCAGTTTTTAACACAAAATTTATAACAGAAAAACACAAAAACCAAAATTATGGAGTGAGCTAGGTGCTACTCTTGTAGATTTCGAGTTATTTCAGTGAAAAATACGCGAGAACATACAATCATCATTCTTTCAAAATTGACAACAGCCTACTAATAATCTCTATATAATCTATGAAAAATGGACCCTGATTAAATATTTTAACGATAGACCGATTACTTTTGAAAAACAGATGTCGCTGACATCACTGCAGTTGCTTCGTTTCCCATCTTTATACTCTATAATCTTTGCTGAATACTAAATTCAAAATATGAAAATGAGAAATTCAAAATTCTAACCTGTTCGATCAGATAATATTGTTTATTTTAGCAGATTCTGTGGTTCGATAGCCTCGAAACAGGGTAACCTCATGTCAAATCATAATGATCAGAGATTAGTTAATTTTGCCCTAAACATCCTCTCAGCAACCCAAATTGATTTGACATCGATGTCAAGTTGAACGTTGTGTCAGTTGACATACGGTTTGATCGGCCTTTCAGAAACTGGCCGTGAGTCTCTCTTATATCAGTTTTGAAAAAATTACGTTTCAAAATTCATCTGAGGTTATTAAATGTTGTGTTATTGGTTCTCAAAGGTTATTACAATTGCTATAGGCGCCCTTGATCCTAGCACAAACAGAGAAACAGATATAATGATTAAATTTGAAATCGCCCAACAATGTGAGAAATTTGGTCTCGTCTAGGCTTCATTTTCATGAAAATGTTTTTGGTTAGATTTCACTTCTTTTTGTACGTTGCTCATGACAAAATTATTGTTTTTGTTAATTTTTTCTTGAAATACAATTTTATAAAATATAATTAGGTATTCCAAGATCATCTTCAAGTGAAACTAATTCACAATCCATGTTCAAAATCAATTCAATTTCAAGTGTAAAATATTTCCGATGTTTGTGTGCTCCTAATTCTAGCTCACTTTTCAAATTTCAACTTCAGAGGACCTCAGAGAGTACTCCAACAGTTTTTATCAGTCAGTGACGAAATTGGGGGTTTTAAGATATCCATAAAATCTTAAGTGTTGAGGCTTTGCAACTAAAACTTTGTACGTTTGATAATCAAATTGTGATAATTTTATTCATCTGGTATTTTCCAAACTCAAGCTATGAGGTTTCAAAAATACGACGAAATACTTCGAGAAAAGGTGGTTACCGTGCGTTTCGCTTGGCTCGTCTTGGCTTTGCACTAGCACTGCGTGCCCCCAGATATTTTCAATGATATATTTTAAAAGGCCGGCATGGTGGATAGTAACAAACGTCTTTAAATATGAAATTTCTTGAATAGTTCTTGATTCAGTTAAAGACAAATGAAAAATCATTCTGCTGTTTCAGCTAATGAGTTACATGACTTTAATTAAATTTGGTTATGGTTTTTGATTCGAATTGGGAGACCAAGTTTTTCACAGGATCAATATCGAATCACGGTCGTTTTCTTAATCAAACACGGAACTCCCAACCCAATCGTCTCGTCGATACGGTTATTAAGAACTGAGTAGTTTTCTATCAAAGCCATAAGTATACTGCTTTCAGAGAATATCCAGCCGTTTTATTTTCAAATCGTGCCATGCATCTAAAATGTTATTTATACATAGGTAACATGCAATTGTATGAAAAGGTTCTGAAATTACAAGTGTAAAACGGTAAAAGGAATAATTAAGTCATTTGTTCCGGTAAAAAAATTATTTAGTCAATTGTTCCTCAAACAACCGACGGCATGGAAATCCCTTACCAATATACTTAATGATGTAATAAAAATAAATTCAAAGGCTAAAATTTAGTTGAAATCTTGGAAATTAACTCAAGGACAGCCTTTATTGTAACTGACCCTTATTTCGAAGGGTTTATACGATCGCGGTGACTTAATAAATTCACAAAGTTACGTAGCAAGCGGAACTGGAGACCGACAAACTACCGTAACTGAAGCTTCAAATCCGAGCTCAGGACTCCGAGATGTATTCCATGACAAAGGAATTCCTAATCCTTTGACAGTAAAATAGCAAGAAACATTAAAGACCCGAGTAACGACAGAACAATGCCGTTTGCAACAAGATAACTAATCATGTAGGATTTGGGTTATGGCAAAGTGTAATCGGACAAATGGTCTGCCAAGCGCGTATATAGAAGGGCCTTAGGTGAGGTTTGCCCAAGGGAATTGTTGTTTTTCGTTGACACTTAGGTTGTCCAGGTCTTCTAATTACCGATAAAATGCTCGCGAATAGAACTAATGTTTCTTCAAATGACGGGTGTTCAGAATGGAAATCTGTGATTCATTATCACAGGTCGACAAGGTTTTTGCAACACGAAGCATATCTTTATCTTTTCAATGAAAATACCCTTCTAATAATAGGGGAAGAAAAAGAATAATAATAGGAGAATTATTTCTAAAGCCCTAACACGTATCACTCTTCAAAAGCTCAATAAGACCGTCTTACATTTGTATGTAATCAAGCTGAAAGTGAATGTAATGAGGGGACGATTAAAAAACTTACGTTGAGTGCGAAGGTTTTCTGTGTGTACATAAAGAAGTTTTTCAAGGACGGAAATCTCTCCTGACATTTTTTTATATTTGTTTACAATTTATGGTTAGTGTTAAAAAAGCCTACTTTCTATATTCGGGTTTGAGTGGAAGAACAGAGGGCTCACACCCATCTGAACTCCGCCCTGTGAGTGTTGTTACTGATGATTTTGTAATATCTTCTTTGAAATATTCAATAAAGGCCTATTATTATTATTATTATATATCTCGATCAACATAAGCAGTGGGCTACCCATGTGTGCTGTGTAGCGTATCATTGGGGCAGTGGTTGAATGGTATGGAGAGAACCCACTAATCATTTAGACGATTGCTATTGAAAGTTATTCCAAAAAGGGAGAGCAGAAGATAGACTAGCCAAATGTGCAGTTTGCAATGCAAATTGTTCTTCATAATGCAGATGTAACAAGTGCCAATCACTACTAAGACCTTTTCACATTCAACCTGGGGTGATGAAAACTTTGTGAAAGCTTTAAATGAAGATGGTGATGGATTCAAATATTTATAAGAAATTTTTGTCCAAGTTAAGTGATACCAAATTGAGAGAAATTAATTGTTGGGCCACGAACGAGATAATTGCTGGACGACGTTAATTTTACAGAGGTACTTTCTAGGCAGGAACTCAGAGTATGTCATTTGTTAGTGTTGTACGAGGATTTTTGGGCAAATATATATGGATGCAAACTACCAACTCTTAGTTAATGGACTTGTAGAGGCCTAAAAATTTCTCCGTTCCCGAATGTCACATCTGTTATTTTTTTCCTGAAAATTTAGGGCGGTCAGTAACAAACAGGATGAAAGATTCCACCAAAATATTAGGACAATGAAAATTCGCTATCAAGAACAATGGTACTCAGCCATGATAGGTGATTACTGTTGGATTTTGAAGAAAGAAGATATAACCCCATAAAAAGAAGAAAAATATATTTTATCAGTAGTTACATGAAAAAAAAATTGTCGACCATTTGGGTATAAACCTGTAGGGATTCATGAATGTATACGCATATCTCAACACAGGTTTAATGATATTTTAATACATTCTGGGGAGGCTTCAGCCTCTTAGCCCCCCCTAGCTACGTGCCTGTCTTTTGGAATGTTTTGGAGAGATTCGCAACATTTAGAGAGAGAGAGAGAGTTTCTTGGTGCCAGTGTAATACAAATTGCTTACACAAGTCAAGTCTCAAGCAAATTTAAGAATTACGAAACAAACACTTATGTATAAATAAAATAATAAATATAAAAAATGCAATAAAACGACAAATATGTCACATATAATATGTATAAATACAGTAAGACAAAACATGACACTTAAGTCAGATCGATCCTGAAGGCTTGGTATATTTCTAGTGAGTAAAGAGCATTATTCACCATAATTGTCTTGAATTTTCCTTTAAATTCGTTCCTTGATAGTCCCTTCAACCATTTAGAAATGTATTGAGTCAAAAACTCACAACTCATAATCGGATAACATTTGGAAGAAGATACGCAATTGAAATATATATCTTCATACAGGTGTTCCAAAAGACAACCGCCGGGTGGAAACTATGAATTTGAAATAAGAAATTAACCTATAGGCTGAAAAAGTCTGGTTTTGTTTTCACGGGATGCTAAATTCTGATAGAAAAACCAGAGGAAAAACAGATAGGATAGTCTTGTAGTGGTTTTTATGTCAGAAACATGAAAGATTGAAACAAATACACCTCATCATGAATAAAATACAAATATGTCGGCAATGGTCCAAGAAAATGGTTTTATTCCAACTTGATCTTCAATGATCGTTAAAGCAAATAATTTCTAATACAACGTTCATTTTCCTTTTTGAATTGTTATTCGGTCAAATTTTTTCATCTTCTCGTTTTGTTGTTGATGGAAATAGTGCAAATAACAATTCAACTAATAGGTAAATCAATTATTATTCAAGATTATCAAACATTCATGTCTACCAAAATTGCTCGAATTTTGATCCATTACATCTGGCACCTTTTCGAGCCTCTGAATAACGGGTTAACCATTTCGGCCGTCGTCGTTTCTTTATTCTAGATGTTTCGCCAGTTCATACTTCTGGTATCTTCAGGAATATTTCTTTCAGAAATTGTTCTCGCTGTATTGAGCTGCCTGATTAAAATAAGGTTCTCGCTGAATTAAGGTTTGCCCAAGGAAATTGTTTTTTCTTTGTTGTCACTTGTCGAGATTTGTCTAATTGAATGGTTGTTTACGATACCAGCTCATAATTTTACTGAAAATATGTGTTGAAATTAGTGCCGTCTTATTAGATTGCAATAATGCTAGTTACGACAATTGAGAATTTTATTCTATTCTATTGCTTTGTTTTTCAACAGGATAAAAAAAAATAAGGATGCAAAATGTCAACCTTCTAATGTTTGAAAGTTGTTGATACTTTCCTTTTTTACGTCAAACTCAAAGAAACGGATGGTGTAACTGAAATAACTATAGAGTTAATTCTTTGACTACTAAACCATTTAAAAAGAAAACTAAAAGTGCATATTCCTTTGACGGTCAGTAAAAAATGACAAAGCCTGTCACGCTTGTTCACATTTATTACTCTTTTGAAGATTAATATGTAAACGAATTTTTTAATTTGTACGTGTTTTTGTCATAATGTTTTTATAATTTGTCTACTATTTCAACTGACCTGATGATGGCCTAGAGCCGAAATCGATCGTCACAGAAAATAATTATTTTAATAAGTGTGCCTTTTTTCTCTCTTCTGGTCGAGTCAATTCTTGTCGAACACTATGCATATCGGATGAAATGTATCCTTATTTTTCTTAGTTCCTCTAAGTTAGAGTGTGGATGAGTTGACGGTTTTAATTTTTTTATTCTGAAAAACAACGAGTAGGTAATATAAATCTGCATGATTTGAAACGCTATGGAGTAATTTTTTCAACATTATTATCAGGGGTTTGAAAATAATAACTTTCTATGATTCCGTAAAGCATTGTTATAGTAATGAGATGAGTAATGGTATGAATCTTCTCCTTTTGATAATCGGATATAGGTACATACTTTCATTATTGCTCCCTTTCTTGAAGAAATCAATAATTGGCTTGATGCAGATAATTCCGTAGACCCCTTCCTTACAACTCCTCCAGATTAAACAAAGTCTTTGCGGTTACCGCATTCGAAGTCATAATTCCACACTTTTCACAATAGATATTGACCTAGTAGACCGATCCTAGAATTTGTTCTTGGAAACTGCGTAGTAATCTGTTTAATCCAATGACTGCTATCCGGGATGTGGGCGAAGCAGTTTCGTATTGGAGGGTTTTGAGTTTCAAGAGTTTTGAGAGGGATAATCGTTGATGAAATTGGAAAACTAGAACTGCAGCGGTGGAAGTTCCTAAGTTTTGTTGTTCTGAATTGGGTTTCATACCTCTATTTGGACAGAAGTTTCGAAAAAACCATGGTTTCAAATCTTTTTGAACAATTTGTTTTCTACTATTATCTTACCTCTTTACTGGTTACATTTATAAATTAATATGTGCAGGAGCATTACTAATTTATTAATAATTATTGTTGTTATAACTGTTGTAACAAGTTATTCAACTAATAAAGAGTGTTATTATTATTATTATTTTCCTTGCCAATTAATATTCACATCTTGATTAAGTTGAGTTTTCATCTTGAAGATAAGATTATTATTGAAAGTAAATAGTGAAATGGATAACGGTATATAATCTTATGAATTTTATGGGAAATAAAATCTTTAATGTTCCATTTCTGGAAATTCCTTACTATGAAATTTCACTTCCTACTTTTGAGGTAAATCTCTTGGTACCTTTGACACTTATCTTCCTCGAAAATATTTATAGCGATCTCCAAACAAATTTCAAATTCCTTTTCGGGCAATAAAAAATCTATTGATGTAGATTTGGGAGCTTTTGCTCTCAGTTCGAATCAATAACCAATAACCAGAGAGGTGATCCATCCATGTACTGAATTCGCACAACTTTAATCTTGGCTTGGAGTCTTACCAAAGAAAGCGCGGTTATTTAAGTTACGTTACTCTCTACTCGAAGGAGACAAAAATCCGTATCTAGAAGGGCGCCTGTTATCTTACCCTACATTTTTTAATTTCTAAAATCCGCATCACCCACGGTGGTTTTAAGCAGCGGTATAGTATAATATACAATATTCCCCATTTCAACAGTTTCTGGATTTCATGAAAGAGATTTCAGAAATTCTCAATCTTAAAGTACTCTGGATCCAAGACATCTTTGATACTTTTTGGTAGTCTTGTGGAAATCGGGACATTGTATCATCGATGAACAATGTTACATTGTTTGTGGTTTTCATTTTTGAGGAGATGTTTTTGGGTATATCTAGTATGGCCGATTCTGATACGACAGAAACTGATTTTTGTTTTTGCTCTAAGCTCTACCAAACCATGGTATTCTTCCACCATGTACCAGACCTTCTCGGTACATGGTGGAGAAGCTTTTCTGTCCACAAGACAATAGCAAAACCTGCATCAGTCCCTATTACTGCTTGCCTCTCTGACTTTTCCTAGATTTTGGCTTCCGTATTTGTACAAGGCATACCTACCACTACACATATATCTTTGTTTTACCCCATGCTTGGAGAAGCCTTCTCATTCATTGTGGGCAAAAATCTCCTTGCCATTCAATATTTAACCAATTATGAATAGCTCACTAAAACATTTAATAGTATTTGAAAAAATACACTTTTTTAGGGGTCATAGTTAATTTACTTTCAACCTCCACGAACAATACGTTGGTTGCTCAGATTTAAGTTGCCAAAATAGCCTGAAAAGTGTGTATTTTCTGCAATGTTTGTTGTTTCGCAAATTTCAATGATGTGATGAAAAAAATCAAAATTTCAGAAATATCGGAAATTTTTTAAATATCTGAAAGTGAGTATAAGCAAAAACTTTCGTGAGGATCAATATTTTCGGTATTCATCAAGAACAAATTTCCATTGAAGTAAGAAAAAAATGATACTTTATGAATATATGAATAAACAGTATTGCCAATTGTTTTTGCGGTACTATTGTTAATCAGCTATATTTAATCGCTCACATTGACCCTACCTACAATGTGTAATAAGAATAGTATTAATTTGAAAAATAGTAGTTCGAAAACATGAATTGATTCAGAAAGAATGTCTTCACGAAATGTCAAAACAACACTTCAAGACTTGACTTGTACTTTTGACACTTCTCTCAAAGGAATAACCCACATTTTCGATCAATCAGGACCATCCTTGATCGGAAACAACATTCAATCAATACGTTGTTTACTTCACAGAATAGTCTTGGAACACAATGAGGAAGTCGTTGAGGTAACTGCAGTACTCATTCACTCCATTCAGAAAATGAATTGAATTTGTTAATATATACTTAATGACGAATCTAATGGTATCCTATGAAGTGAGGTTTTACATTAGTTGTCTAGTGACTGATTCAAATTATGAGACAGAAAACTTCAAAATTAAGTAGGTCAGTATCTCTGCCTTGAGAATTTCAAAAGGCAGATGGAAATAATTTACGATTCTATAAATTTTTCAGATTTAGATTGATGAAGAGGTCTGATATTGACTTTGAAACGTTATTTTTTTCATATTTAGAAGTCTATAATCAGGTTCTTTCTGATTCATACTGATATAGACCTTGAAACGTTATTTTTTTCATATTAAGAAGTCTATATCAGACTTTTTCATCAAACCAAATCTCAAAAATTTTCAGAGATTTTTTCCAAATCGTCTTCTAACATTATTTTGTCATTTAGAGACATTCGTTTTGTATCGAATCTACAAAGGAAAATTTAGAGTTTAGTTTGTGACGTTTTTTCGAATTTTCATGGACCAGGACAACTATATCTTAGTTTTGACCAAACATGAAATCAATCAGTACGTACCCTATATTGATTCAAAATAATTTCCGTTTTTGTATAGGTGCAATGAATAAGAGTTATCTTTTTACCATACTCTTTGGCTATTTCTGAGGGTGAGTTGCTTTTGTCCTCCTAAAATTCAAACTAATATTTTACTGCTCTTTGACTGAGACGTGTTTTGAATCGAGATTCTTCATCAAAATGATACTAATAGGGAACGATCTCCCATGATTGAAAAGGGTTTTCACTCTAAAATCCGAATAGAAAAAAAATGTACCCACCTGTTGAATGGTTAAAAATTATTTCATATGAAATTCTGAATGCAAAAGAATATACTGCGATAGGATTGCATGAAAATATGCTTTAAAGAGTGTGGTTACCTTGCGTACAAAACTGATTGCTTTTTAAATTTTGTTCCCATCTGTTCATCTAATGAATTATGATATCAATTTAAAAAAGTATGAAGCAAGTATATGAAAACAATACATTATCCAAAATTTTCCCGTCAAGAATCAGAGTTGCGGGCTCGGAAACGAGAAAAATTGAAGGGGAAATAGAAGGATGTGAGGGAAATTTACGTTAACTATCCGGTGCAATTGAGTCGAGAATCGGGAATTTATTGTTGAGAAAAATAATTTGAATAGCTCCTACAACCAGTTTTGCGAACATCGAGTGCGTGAAATATTATTTCGTCTCATGAAAAATGATTTGCTCAATTTCATTACGATTCAGTTATTTTTAGAAAAGTATCGCGTAGCCGATTGACTGACGATAAACGTTCCAGAAGATCTTTTTATTCAATATGACAAATATAAAAATGGATTTTTTCTGTCAAACGCAATGGTGAAGTTTTGCTGCGGAAGGTCCATATACAATAATCATTTCAAATTGAAGTATCTTATGACTATAAATAAATTGTATGTTTCATTAAAGTTGATCAAGGTATGTACTATTTGAATATGTTCATGAGACACATTTATCTTATACGTATACGTAAATATAATTTTTGAGAAAAGAGAAACTTCTTAAATTTTTTTAATGATAAATATTTCGCTCACAGGAGAGGTGTCATTCACACAATGAAGCCGCACCACAACTTCTCGATCCCGCATCGAAAAATTTTTGTATGGGGTTTTTTATGTGGGAAAGGTGGATCGGTTCGGACATGGAAATTCTTAATATTCATTCTATTTTAATGATTTTTGTTATCAATATAAATTTCATTCCTGATATATCAAATGAAAGGACATTCGATTGCACATTGAGCGGTTAACAATTTGTGATTGGTACCAGGTTCTTATTCTTGAAATAATAAATATTGAGAAAATCTCCTCCTACTCACCGATTTCTATTTTCGAAGTTTGAGAAATGCATGCACTTTTTAAGTTGAGGGTTCATACCCTAAACCCCCAACAATTTTTTGTATTGGAAAAATATTGCTTGTGATATATAGCATCAAATTATGACCGATTCAACTATGCGAACGAAAATAAAATTTTAATTTGAAATCTTTGCAATAAAAATGTCTCGATGAAAAAAAAATATACACAAGTTGAGAACAGCTAAGAATTACTGTATGAGATCGCAAATACAATGACAAACAGATAAACACAATCCATACATTCCTATTTTAAAAAGAACATTAGAGGACGTCAAGGGTGAGAGAATTGAAAAATCGAAAAAGCATAGGGAAACCTGCATTCAGAATAACGAATCCATGGATTCTTAAATTTTTCCTAATTATGATTAGTAAAATAATAATAGTCTGATTGCAATACTCTCTTATCACAAATTTTAATTTATTTTCTGTTTTTTTTTTTTATAAAAATGGGACCACCAATTCTACTTTCAGCCACATCGCTGAATAGGTTATCGAATTAATTTCACAATCCATATATTCGAATTTAAAATATAAAGTAGAGTGGTCCGGGGCGTAGAGGGTGAGAAATATCAATTTAAAAAAAGGATACGATAAATTGCTTTTGAAACTAAAAATCGTGCAAGGATTTTTATTTATAATTTTTTGTACAAGAATTACACATATTGCTGCAATATCTCTGAGTTATATTACATTAGAACGCTCTTTTTTTGTCGGTTTGCCGTGTATATGCCGACTACTGATCAGCTCTAACGAGATTCAAAATTCAGTCAATCGCATAAATCCTCTCCGATAGGTCGGTATTTCCGATAAAATGCTGAAAGGGTGATTTATGAGTGCGCTACATGGGGGATTTCAAACCTGATCTAATTAAAGGCGGCTTTACTAGTGTTGACATTCACTAGCCATCATGATTAACTCTACTTATACATGGGAAATTACAATATGGAAACTCTGATAAGGTCGCGCGCGGGTTGCATCTGGGAATAAACTCCCACCTACATATTCTATCGAATTTCTCAACGTATCAGTTACGCGTATACGGTATGGTGTGAGATCAATCTGAAACAAAGCAAATCAAACATCAGCTTTCCCAAATCTTGAATATATCGAAGATAGTAAACTCAGAAAAAAAGATGTTGATTTATCAATGCTCTCTTCATTGGCAATTCATGGTTGCATCATTATTTGTTGTATTTGGTTTTCTACTTTTTTTCTGCGAAAAAGAACAAATCGAAAAATAAAAAAAAATCTTAAAATATAGATAAATCAAAAATAGTAATCATCGAACTGAAAACCAATACCATTTTCAATTCCTAGGCTATCAGATCTTTCATAAAGAGATTGGAAAAATGATATTATAAGAGAAAATCAAGTTACACATCTACAAATACATGCTTAAAAGAACTGCCTATACAGCTCTATCACTAAATGAGATTTTAGCAGTGGAATGAGGGTTCTCATATGGGGCCACAAATTTCCTTTTCTTCGCGTAAAATCAAGTTCACTGGTCATATGTTTCATATTATGTATCGTTATAAGCGTCTTTAAGTAGCATCCAGTTTGTCCAATATACCAGGTGTCCCAAATGAACAGCAATTGTTAGAATTTTTTGGGAAATAATCGAAATTCACGTTTGCAATAAGGTGCTGAGATTTGAGTAGGTAGTTTATTTGTTTTTTTTTTTGAGATTTGTGTGACAACAACTTGAATTCAATGATGAAAATAGATCTCTTCTTTTTATCCTCAGTTGTGTTAATTTTGAATTTTCAAATTTACATCAGGAGTGTCGTTTTTAACATCAAATTAGGACAAAAAATCGAATATATCAGGGAACATGAATTGGTGTCATTTCCACACCCCTATTATTTTCCAACGTAGATGCCATTATGGATATATGATAATGGAGTTTTCATTTGAAAGATTTTTCATGTTTTATGACTTTTAATTTTGACTATTAACATAGACGCATTACTCTGACTTCCTACGAAGCATGAAAATGAATTTGTTTCAATGAAGAATCTTGAAGATATCTATGTTTCAACAAAGCTTCCGTTTTTTTTTCCTAATTTCACGTTGAAAAGGAATGTTCTGACGAGAAGTCAGAGGTAAGTATACCGTGTAATAGTGAAGGACCGAACATCGCAGTCGACCCTGAATGTAAGACAGAATGCTGGGTACGTGAATGTACTAACCTACATATTGTTAACAGTACGGCGTTATTTTGTCATTCTGTATTGTTGAGATAAAAAATGGCTGAGAAGTGTTTTTTGTGTGACCCGGGCGACACTTTGAGTGAGTACACTCATGAATCTTTTGAAAATTATTCGTCGAAGCTGAACTAACTCAAGCAACACTCGATTTTGTTGGTTACCACACGTGTTACAAAAAAGTAACTGTTTTAGAAAATAAATAGAATGAAGAATGTAAAATCTTCCCAACAAAGTATTAAGTACATAATTTATAAATCTTTCAGTTGCTCTAAAATAACGCCGTACCGTTCACAATATGGAGCGTAGTAGAGGAAATTCTTCTCTACATAGTTTTTGTACCGCGCATTTGCAATGTCTTACATTCAGGGTCCCATCAGATACGACACCAATGTTCGTTTATTTATTATTACACGGTATACTTACCTCGGACTTGTCTGTCGCTCATTTCTTCACGGGTCAAAGTTTTAATCTTTAAAACTCGCAAATTTCTATTAGGACCAAATTTTTTACAGAAAAATCTATATCAACGTGACATGTTCTTTCGAGCATTTAGGCCGTCGTCGTAGATTAGTTCTCGACGTTTCGCCAGTTCGAGTGTCTGGCATCTTCAGGAGTTATATTTCAGGAGATGTTCTCACTGGACTGAACTGCCTGAGTGTGAGTCCAGTGAGAACATCTCCTGAAATATAACTCCTGAAGATGCCAGACACTCGAACTGGCGAAACGTCGAGATCTAATCTACGACGACGGCCTAAATGCTCGAAAGAACATGTCACATTGAACGATGGCCGCGAAAGCCTCAACCAATTCACTATATCAACGTGTTCACAATAAAATTCCTTTCATTATCTCACATCAATATTTCGATAATATATTCCTGATGGAAACGATTTCGTGTAGGTGTATTTTTAACTAGAAGCTTCGACTCGAAAAAATCTTGTATTTTTGACCAAGAGCAGTGATGATGGACTTTGAACGGATATTACGGATGATAAAACAAAGAATCAATACTGAAAGCAGCCGGTATATATTCATAAGTATCATCGAAAATTTTGCTTCAATAATGATACTCGAAGATGAAAATTGTGGCTGCAAGATGAGGCATGCTTCGCCAATAAAGAAAGCCATTAATCAATCTAGCGGAAGAAAAGACGTTCGTTCAACTCCTTCCTTCCTGGGAACAATCGAGTTAAATTGTGAATCATTGCATTTCCATCCAATTTATTCGGAGGATATTGGCTTCGTCAAGGGGTGAAACTCGGGCCTAATTCAATTTTCTGCTCTATAGTCATTATCAAGATGTTGTCAATTGTAATGAAGATTGAGCGATTTTTGATAGTGTACATTGATTAGATCAGGCTCGCATAATGGTATTGATTACGAGTATGCTCGCAAAGAGGAAAACGGTGCTTTTAGAAATGAAAGCTGCGTAGCCAACTGATTCGATTTGTATAATTTTGAGTAAAGTTGTGTCACCTTCCAGATGTTTCGCAAGTTTAAGTTCCCGCCACCATGCACTTACCACTTAGTCTATCCATGTATTTGTGAATTGTTTATTTCAGACACACACAAAAAATTTTAATCTAATGAAAATTAAACGCGCTGTGCATATTTGTATGTGGCGCCCTCCGTGGCGATATGAAACATAATCATTAGTAAAACAAAACGACCATGCAAGCCTCAAGCTATTACGTTCCCATGATTCTCGACTGTTTCGACTGGATACCAGCAAACACTTGAAAAGAGTGGTGTTCACTTCAAGTACCTCGAACCGTCTGATATTTTCACTCATTTGTGTGTTCGAGTGCAGTGCCGTAGATGAAAATCATGAACTGAAATAAACTAACCTAATTCTGAATGATATCGAGGATTCCACATATACAGGGTGTTTCCTAAACATGCGGCAAAAATTCAGGCAGCTGTTACTTGGACTATTCTAAGAATATTTTGTCCTTTGATGTTTTTGGAAAAACCTCTTTGTTTCGAAGATACAGGGCGAACAACATTTTTCATATTTTTAAAATTGATAATAGTATAAATAAAAATGCGTACCGCACTGTGTTTACTAAGTAGGTACAATTTATTTTTAAATAAGACATGCAATGTGGTTTATGCACGATGGTGCACCAGCGCATTTTAGTTTGGTTGCTCGTGAGTTTTTAACATTAACATACGGAGATCGCTGGATTGGAAGAGGTGGACCTCATTTATGGCCTGCTCGTTCCCCGGACTTAAACCCCTTAGATTTTTTCCTATGGGGCCATCTAAAATCATTAGTTTATACCACTCCAGTAGAAAATGTGGAAGACTTGCGAAATCGGATCATTGCTGGGTGTAACTTAATAAGAAATGATCCTGGTGTTTTTGAAAGGGTTCGGCAGTCAATGAGGAGAAGATTGGATGCTTGTATGCTGGCTGCAGGTGGTCATTTTCAACAGTTTTTGTAGGTTAAGTTAAATTTTCATGTAATTTTTCATAATAAAATGTTATTATCTAAAATTTTGTTTGCCCTGTATCTTCGAAACAAAGAGGTTTTTCAAAAATCATCAAAGGACAAAATATTCTTAGAATAGTCCAAGGAACAGCCCCCTGAATTTTTGCCGCATGTTAAGGAAACACCCTGTATATTTGTTCGCTTGAGACATTTTGGGAAGTATGATACAATGGCGCCGAACGCAGAGATCGTTACCGAGTTGACGAAACTAAAAAAAGAACATTTAATTGATATAATTGTCAATAAAAAAGTACCGAAAGGGCTAACAGTGAGTCAAGAACTTCGAGATCTTGTGGAAGTCAAAGAAGACCACCCGAATTCCCAGGATGTTCCAGAAATTCTTGTTAGTGAACTTAACCTAAATTGGAATATTTCGGAGACAACACTAAAAAACGAAATTAAGGTATTGGAAACAGAATTACACTATTCTAAACGAATAATTAAGGAATTGGAGAAAACAATTCAAGACAAAATCGTAATAATTCAATTATTGGAGAATAAACATAACCCAAAATGTCTGAAAGTCGATGTTGCCGCACCTACAGGATTATCCTCTAATTTGACTACGCAAGATAGAAATTGTGGAAATTTGGATAAAGTTCCTTCTATAAAAGAATCGAGAAAAATTGATGTACATAAGAAATCCAAAAAAGCAGTTAATCCAGGCGACAGCTTGAAAAATAATAGGGAAAATAATACAATTGAAAATGCACCCATTGACCAATCCGGTAGAAATGACAGTAACAATACATTAATCTCTCCTGAAGATAGCACCTTAAATAGCAACATTTGTGTGGACGAAGAAAACTTCACTATGGTTGAAAGAAAGAAAAAATCTAAGAAATTGGATAAGAGCATACTAGGCAGCGGCAAGGGATCAAAAATCAGTATAGAGGCTGCTCCGAAATTTAAGTACATCCATGTGTGCAACCTACACCCATCGTTGGGCGAAGAAATCCTCACTCAGCATTTGGTGGCGAATGGTTTCTCTGAAGTCAACTGCAAAAAATTGGATTCGAGGAGACCGGATGAATATTCTTCTTTCAAGGTAGGAGTCCCCTCTGGTGAATTTGAAGCATTGAAACACCCGGATATTTGGCCGGAAGGTAGTAGGATTAATAATTTTTTACTTCATCTATCAAGAAGAAAAAGAAGAGAATTTTAGATGATTTTGTACTGATCCATCAAAATCTTCAGTCAATAGGAAATAGTCTGAATGGGCTGGAATTGCTCGCTCATAATAATAACGCGACCATTGTTGCCGTCACAGAGCATTGGAAAAATCCAAAACAATTAGAAATGTATTCAATCCAAGGATACAATTTGATTTCAAAATTTTGCAGAGAAACGTTGATTCACGGCGGTTCCGCAATTTACTGTAAAGAGCTTGTTAAGGGCAAGGAACGTTTAGATCTGGCAAGAATGAGTATTCCCAGTGTTTTCGAATGCTCCGCGATCGATATAAAATCAGATAATCGCAATGTGGTCATTGTCTGTGTTTATCGTCCATGTACTGGGCCGCATGCGAATATTGACGTTTTCTTCGATAAAATGAATAAATTATTCGAGGTACTATGGAAAGAAAAATTTATTATAACAGGTGACTTCAATATAAATTTACTCCAATCGAATTCTGAAACTCAGAGATTTGTTTCGTTGGTGGAGAGTTACGGGGGGAAATTCATGATTAACGAACCTACACGCGTTACTAATAAATCGGCTACTTGTATTGATAATGTGATAACAAACTTAGAACATTGTAATGCAAGTGTTATTTCCGCTCACCTATCGGATCATACCGCTCAAAAATTCTCATTTCAATGGAGAAATCCATCAGGGGTTTCACGGAGGCAAGTTCGCCTGATAAACGACTCTACCATGGAACAGTTTCTGAGTGAACTATCGAAGGAAAACTGGAAGGATATTTTACGCGTAAATACGGGTGATTCAGAAAAACTTTGGGAGAAATTTTTCACTCGCTTTAAGAATGTTTTTGACCGATCTTTTCCTGTAGTAATGAGAAAAGTTGGTGAGTCTAATATCTCACATGCATATGAAAAATGTCCGCTTATTCATACAGCAAAAAAAAGGTTAGATGTACTTTTCACTATATCTAAATGCAGACCAGAGTATACAGTAGCTTATAAAAAAGAGAAAATTAGATACGAGAACTGTCTTCGTAGGGCCAAACAAAAATATGTCCGTGACAGAATCATTGCATCGGACAATAAGTCAAAAACAATGTGGCAATTGGTCAATAGTTTCACAGGAAAAGGAAACAAAAATTCAAAATTCAACGATAATGTAGATCGACAAACGCTCGCAAATTCTTTCAACAACCATTTTTCCAACATTGGTATTAGTAACCAATATGTGGCTCCAACTGATCGATATACTACGCATGTCAGTGCCAATCCGAAGTCTTTTTATATGTTCGACATCGATGAAAAAGAAATTGTGAATGTGGTCAAATCGCTTAAGAACTCGCGTGCATGTGGACATGATGATATTCCGATGACTGTCATCAAGAAATCGATTCATTTGATCGCAAAGCCATTGGCTCACATAATCTATAGTTGTTTTAGAGATGGCATCTTCCCAAATAGTCTGAAAATCGCTATAGTTAAACCTCTTTATAAAAAAGGCGATGCCAATGATTTAGATAATTATCGACCGATCAGTCTGCTAACATCATTTTCGAAGATTTTCGAGAAAGTACTTGGAATGCGTTTAATGCACTTTCTTTCTAAATATCAAATTTTACGTGGTAATCAACATGGGTACTCTAAGAACAAGAACACTGAAACAGCCATATTCGAGTTGATACGTTCGGTAATTGAAGCACTAGAGAATGGTGAAGTTCCTGTTGGAATTTTTTTAGATCTCTCCAAGGCATTTGATAGTGTAAATCATGAAATTCTATTGAAAAAATTGGAAAAATACGGTGTGAGGGACAAACAATTAGAGGTTATCCGTAATTTTTTGAAAGACCGGGTCCAGAGAGTACTGATTGAAGTCGACGGCAGGAAGTATTTGTCCTATGACGCACTTTTGCATAATGGAGTGGTACAAGGGAGTATACTTGGACCGCTACTTTTTTTAATCTATATAAATGACCTCCCATGTGTACTAGAAAATGACGCTTTAGTCATCATGTACGCTGATGATACAAACATAATTTCATCCCAGGGGGATATCAACTCAGCAATATCATCGGCACAAATCGCAGCAAAGGCGGTTTCCGATTGGTGCCACGAAAATGATTTGAAAATTAATCCAACTAAAACCGACTGCGTGATTTTTTCTGCATCTAAAAAAATGCATTATCCAACTTCATTGCATATGCTCGGTCATAACATCCAGATATCAACGAGCACCAATTTCCTAGGAATCACTCTAGATAGTTCTTTAAACTGGGGGGAACACTTAACAAACCTCATGCAAAAATTAACGTCGGTCGTGTACTCCTTTCGGGTGATGAGACAACAAGTAGACCAAGGCGTCTTAGAAGTCCTCTATTTCGCCAATTTTCAATCACGTTTAAATTACGGCATAATTGCGTGGGGTGGATGTTCGGCAACTAACCAGATTTTTGTGATGCAAAAGTCTGCCATACGTATAGTCTATGGTCTGAGCTATAGGCAATCGTGCCGTGGTTTGTTCCGTATGAATAATATCTTAACACTGGCCGGTCTGTACATTTTCAGATGTCTTCTGTTCCTGCATCAGAGAAGGCAGACTTATTTTAAACAACATGAAAATACAAACAATACTAGACGTACAAATCCACTACATTTTCCGATGCACTCTCTCACGCTTACTGAAAAAAATGTCGAATATATGAGTATCACATTTTTCAATAAAATACCTAAAGAAATACAGATTATAGATAGATTTAACATCTTCAAATCTAGATTACACAGGTTACTGATAGATATAGAACCCTACACTGTCCAGGAATTCCTTGCAACATAATATCTGAACGTTCCTTGTTCATTGGATATCTTAAAGATTTGAAATCTCTATGTATTTATTGACGTATCCTCTATACATGTAGTTTTACTGTTTATGAGAATAAATATCTATTATTATTATTATTATTATTCAAAACTTATAGTTCTGTTGATGGTATCTCCACAGAAAGGCAACCTGAAAATTTGCATAAAATGTGTAGTAACCTCTTTGTGAGAAATGCAAGATTAATGATTTTGAAAGCCTTTCATATCACCCTGGGATATTTTCAGAGAATGGTTAGGTTTGAATTTTGGTAAGTGTATCCTGTCTCATTCTACTTAATTCAGGAGTATACAATATTGGAAAAGTTCTCTGAAAATAATGGAACCATATAAATGAAAACTGAATTAATCCTTGAGTGAAGAAGGAAATACTCCACTGGTAACTGAATGGTTTAGGATATGAGCGAGGTGGGGAGATATAGGTTCAGCTATCATCTTTAATAGTTTCGTTGGTATAAGCTCTGAATCACTACATTTACGATCTTTCAATGAAATGATGATACTTGATACCTCCTCCTTTGACACTGGGAAGAAATAAAAGGAACTCTTATTCAACCTTGATGTGGTGCACGTCTGCGATATATTAGAACCGTAATGGTTTTCAAGGCTTCTCAAGGCACAAGTCGAAAAGAAATGACCGAAAAGAGATGATATTTGCCTAGGATCATCACAAATCGAACCATTCATGCTTAATTCCAGGGATGTCTTACAGTTGACTTTTTTAGCGGTGTTTTTATTCACAATGTTCCAAACGGTCTTATTTACATTAGTTGATTGTCTCAGTAAATTCTCATGATAATTCAGCTTTGAATCCTTCAACATTTTAGTATATTTCTTTTTTTTCGATCGCGATAGTTAATTTTCGTATTTATGACATATCCTATACCTTTTTCTATTTATTGTGTGAATATGTGGTTCTAAGGATGAATAAATTATCATCATTATTATTTTCACTTTCCGTCTCTGAAACAGAATCAGTTTATTGGTTGGTGAAATGATCATAAAAACTTGTGCGATAATTCGCGTCACTGGTACACTATGGCAACAACTTTTGAAATAGTATATCATTCAACGAACGGTAATGTAAGTCATAACTCACGCAGATGAAGTAATTTATCAAGTGAGTTATAACCATTACCGCATGTTAAACACTATACTTTAACTACGACTATAACAATATATACAGATACTCAAGTACAGAGGAAGAAGGTATCAACTTAATCTGAACACGTCAAAATTATTCAAGCGACTCCCCCCTCAATAACAAAAATGGAATGTTTCCATTCGGCCAACCGGCTTGTACAAAAGCACAGAACTCTCTTGATATTCGGTTCGTCAATTATTTTATGAACCTTTTCTGACGTACCATAGTGAGTAATAGCAGTGAGTTATTATAACTCGCGTAGTTTGTTACAGGCACTATTAATTGCTCAAAAGCAATTGAGTTATGAATAGATTCTTGAATAGGAGTAGATAAACAAAATTACCTTTTCTACTCTTATTCAATAATGTATTCGTTATTTAACTTCCTTTGAGCAATCAATAGTGTATGTAAACAAATGGCGTAAGTTATAATAACTCGCTACTATAACTCACTTTGATGAGTCTGAAAAGATTCACAGAATGGCAAGATTTCATTTTTGTTATTAATAGAGTAAGGTCTCTTGAATAATTTGACTAAATTAAGTTGAAACCTTCTTCCTCTCTATAGTGAGCAAAATTGGTGATACATGAACTAGAACTTTTCAACCCGACGAAATGGAGATGGAGAAAAATGAATGGCACATTACGGTCGTCATTTTCAGAGAAACTAATAATGTCATCATCCGCATTCCTCTATCTTCTTTCGTTTTCGCATAATAGGCAAAAATTGAAATTTGGGTGATTTCAATTTTGGTCATTATTTCCGCTTCTGTTTGTGATAGAATGTTGAAATTAAAACCTTATATAGGCACTAAAGGTTTTAAGTTCAACATTCTAGCACAAAGAGAAACGGAGATAATGATCAAAGTTGAAATCGCCCAAATTTCAATTTTGGCCCATAAATCGAGAACAAAAGAAGATAGAGGAATGCAGTTGATGGCATTATTAGTTTCTCTGAAGAAGACGAACGTAATGTGCCATTCATTTTTTTCTATGAAGAACATCTCTTTGCTCCGTTGAAATTGAGCGACTGAATAGATAGTCCTCCGATTGATCAGATTCATATGTTCTTTGCCGAACGATCCAGATATGTACTCCTCTCAATCTGTCGTAGATAAAGTATAGTATGTAACTTGCGGTAATGGTTATAACTCACTTGATGAATTACAGCACTGGCCTGCGGCGAGTGAATAATATACTATTATGAATTACTCTGTGAAAGAAACAACGAAACAGTAATCTTAATCTCTTTAATTACTTTTATACTTATCAATAAAACACGCATAATTCTATGAAATCCAATCTGAGAGATTAGAAGAAGAAAAAAAAATCCAAAAGAATCAGTAGCTTTCAAAAAATTAGTCATAGAATTGGGTTTAGCCTGTTGATACTATTGGTAACAAGTCAAGAACAAAACCTTAACAAAGTTTCAGAAAGTTAACGGGTCACAACTCTTCATACTAAAAGACCACGATCGCAAGATTTCATTTATCTATAATTTTGGTACTGAAATTTTTAAGCTCGCATTTTCTCATTTCGTTGTGTTCACAGTATAGGGTGTCTGAATGGAAAAAACCTACGACTTGACCCACCGTGAAAAAAGTACAGAAGCATTTCCAATAAAAACACATTGAGCGATACCCCATTCGAGATATATGACGGTTCTCCTGTAACCCCCATCAAACTAGGGGCTTGTCCGATACTAGTTCCGTTCGAGTGAAATAAATTTCCTTCTGGGCCCCAGAAAAAGAATTTACGAGTTTCAATCATGTCCGAGGATATCCGCCTACATAACTGTGTTCTGGAAAATGATTCGATAGAAACAATTCGTTTCTTTTACTTTGGAGGGAGAAACCTCTTTTACCGTATAATAGAAATAGTGTCTCTGGGAAGTTGAAGAAATAATATGATAACCATTATCGTGGCCATTGGTTTTTATTATAACAGAGTAATTTATTATATTCGGTCATATTTCCAAGTGAAATAAGACTCCGAACCTGGGTTATGAAATAATTCAGTTTTGAAAGAATCTAAACCCATAACAATTTTCTCCTGCAACTTTTCATGCATCGGGCGGTCAGATTTCGCTGATATATTACTACATCTCCTAAATTCAAAAAGATTGAAAAATAGTTATATAAATATCATGTTTTCTTTTTTCGAGAAACATAATTTGCTGAACACTGCAAGTCCCTACTTTGTCTTGTTTCCATAGAGGGTGATTTTGGAATTTAGAATTTTCCGTCGCGGACATTTTTATGAAACTTTTTGAGCACTACAAAATTGTCTGCGACTATGTTTCTCCATCTCTTATAGTTTACCTAACGTCCGCTGTAAAAGACTCAAAAAACCCGGGTAATTACCGACTTTTCGATATTTTTTCTAATTTGTTCGTGATATAGGAATGAACTCTACATGAGCACCTCCCAAAATGAATTCTATACATTATAATGAAATGTTCATCAAAATCGGTCATGTGGTTCTTGAGTCAATAGAGGACAAACACACAAATATACGGACATTCACATTTATAATATTAGTATATATAGTATAGATAGATATTTGAGAAATTACGAATTTACAATTATTGTATAAAATTTTTTCTGTGCATCACGTTGCTTACTCTTTTCTAGGTTCTCGATAATCATGGAGGAGGGGTAATTACACCCATTACCACGCCCCGCCTTTTTTTTTATGTTTGATTCAGAAGATGTAGTAGTAAATCATCGAAATTTTTATTTTATTTTTTTTTCACTCTTAATCTGAAAGTGTGCCACCATTTTAAAGTGCTATCATTGAAAATTATTATTATGCCCACTCGCACCGTTTTTTGGTTAAGATAAACTTATCTAAGACACCTTTGAATTTCGAGTCATACTTTACCTCGCCTTAACAGATCAGATCTTGCACCGCGTGTCTAATAGAAACGACTATGTTGAGCATACCCTAACCTAAGCACACGCAGTGAATTTGTTTGTTTTGACATAGAAATGTTATATGACCATATAGTTTCGTTTCGGCACTAAGCACAGCGAAATAAGAAGAATACGCGAATTTATCGATAAACATGATATTTTGTGTATGCATTTTCCTTTTCAGTGTTCTTATTAAGAACGACATATTTTTATCCATTGGCGAACAAGCATAGTAGGTACAACCTATTTTTTCATTTGAAGGAAATAATTTCCTTTGATATGAACAATTCTTTATTTGTAACTTGAATGATAGAATATAATATCATCGAAGTAGTGCATTTCACATTCACAAGAGTAAATGTTACCTAAAGAATCCATAATTACATGAGCACTATCAATTGCACCAATTACACGATTAACTCTAGAAATGTGGTGAAATTGGTTCTGGGTAGAACGTATTTTTGTTTCTGTCTGAGGCATTTTTATGAAATGTGGTCGCAAACGAGCTTTTGCTTCTGACACTCGGACTACTATTCTTGATACTGTATTTCATGGATTGTCATAAAATTTTCTTAAGCCAATAAATGTCCTTCTGATGCGTAGAATTGCATTCACGTAAGAGGTTATAGCCCATCGGTGATATACTCTGATTCCTACAATCATCAAGACTAAAACTCCTTTCTTTGAGGTTACATAAGATATATTTGCATATATACTTACATATCACTTGAAAATTGTAAATCATCCTCAATTAATCTTAGCAGTTGCAGAGTTTGTTTGGTCAACCGAAATCGCCAAAAAAATGCGAATTCGTCCATACAGCATGGTAGTGATCAGCTCTAATATATTCTAAATTTCCAGTATACATCATCAATTTCATTCAAAAAATTAATATGTATAATTATTCATTCACGCAAAAAATCAAAAACAACACGTCAAAACTGAAGTTCGTTTTTGACGTTGTGAATATTCGAAACGGGCTAAAGTCTTGCCTAAGCCATGAATATTCGCGGCTCAGAATACTCGCAACTTATGAGGCACTTAAACTGTGGTGCTAGAGAAACTGCGTCTCAAACCTAACTTCAAATCTAAGTTGGACGTAAGTCAGACTTACATTCGACGGTGCAAGTGGGCATCAAATAGTGTAGTTCGAACTTGTACCCTCGTTTGAATAGATTCCTATATATATGATTTTGTCTATGGATTTCTGATAATATCAGATGAAAGAGTGGTCGTAGAAATCGATAACCTACCTACCTCATATGGAACTGCATAAGTGTAGTTCTCTTTGTACAACATATCATTCATTGTACCTTGAAGAGGGAGTTCATATCCTGAAACTAGAAATCATTTTGATTAATTCGAATAAATGGTTCAAGTTCCTGCATGTAGGGTATTTTTAGAACCGGTGACGGGTCCTTCACTGCATGAACTATAAATATTAAGTTCAAGAAGATTCACTCTTAACTGTATAAGAAAGACAATACCATGCGGAGATTGAATTGATCTATTGGAAGCAATGACTTTCAAACATTGCAGTAGGCTTACAAGAAAAGCGACAACATAAATTGATTTGTTAGCAATTGAGATGAACATTTTATGGAGAGCTCATAAATCATGTTATGAATAGCCATATGCTCCCAATGTGTTATGGCTCTTGGCAGAACAGAATACCTGTTTCGTGTATTAATGTCATGTTTGACGCAGACCTCATTCATCTGGTTAATTTTCAATATTGACTCATATATTCGTTTTATAATTTCACGATTGGTATGAGTGGTACATTTTTATTGTGAGTTTAGCATGCCTTCACAGATCACATTGAAACCATTCTTGCCAGACAGTCAAAAATATCATTTTACTGCTCGAGAAATACTCTAGTTCAATGCGACGGAAAATTTTAAATCTTATCTCACACAAGCAAAAACTTAATATCATCGTAGCAATATTCTGAAAAGCTTCAGATATTGCCTGGTTTAGTGTTCGATTTCAAGGTGAATAGTTATCTTACTGAATCAACACTGTCCTTTTCATATCTGCGGAGCTCGAAGTTATTTTCTCTAATTCTGTGTCAAATTCGTTCATTCTGACACATCTCGTAGATCAAAATCATGTGACAATATTTTTCATTCTAGCACAGTTTTCATGGTATTATTTTTTGATGACATATTAGCCTAATGGCACGGATTTCTTTATTATCTAACAAATTTATGAGAGAGAAAACAGTTCTGCCAATCAATGTTTTTCAATGCATGAATCACTTAACGGAATCAACGGAAATATTTCATTAATTTCGATAAAAATTCAAAGAATATGAGAAAATATTTTCTCTACTTATGTGTCAAATCCGTTCATTCCGCCACATCCAGTAGAATATTTCATTCTCATTTCATTCCAACACCGTTTTCAGTAATATTTATTGATGACATGTTGGCCTCCTGTCACGGATTTATTTAACATCTGTCAAATTTCATGAGATAGAAAACAGTTCTGCCAATCAATATTTTTCAAAGCAAAAATTACTAAACGATATTTAGGACAATATTTCATTGATTTCGATAAAAATTCAGCGAATTAGAGAAAATAATGTATGATACTCGTACAGAAGGCTCATTCTAACACTCGTTCATTCCAAAACTCGCCACTTCCTGGCTCGTTTTGGAATTTTGAACTCATGTAGGAATATCAATGCCTTCTGCACTTGTATCATAAATAACTATTATGATACTTGTACAGAGGGCTCATTCTGACACTCGGTCATTCAGATATGTTTAGCGAAAATGGACCATTTCTTTGAAAAACTGATTTTATCATCTCGAGGAATTTGCACCACTGGAAATGTGACGTAATTTGTGGTTTCAACACGACGGGTGCCCAGCACACTACAGTTGTCATTTTAGGAAATATTTGAACTACACATATCCTCACCGGTTAAATTATGTGGCTTACTCGTTCACCAGACCTGAATCCTTTGGATTTTTTGGATACAGCGAAACTAAGGGATCGCATTCGTATTTCTGCAGACGAAAAGCGGAAAGATATTTGATACTGAACATCATTTCTCCCATAGATGCAGGGCATGCATTCGCGAAAGGGGTGGTCATTTTGAACATTCGTTTGTGAATTATCTTTCATTGTTCTGATTTTCATTAAGTGACTTTACAATAAACTTCTTGATATTGAAATTGATGAATTATTTCATTTTATAAGTAATTTAAGGTCTAGCTAACATTTTTCAATAGAATTTTTCAATAAGTTACAACAGAATGTACAAAATGAATGGATTCTTGAAAAGGGTGATGAAATCAGTTTTTCATAGAAATGGTCTAATTTCGCTAAACTTTTGAATATCTTTTTTTCTGAAAAGGATAATAATTTTCAAAATCCTCACAGAATAGGCAACTTTCCAACGTAAAGTTTTTTTCGTTTGACATCCTGTATATGGAACATTTATGCGAGAAATTTATTATATATATTCCGAAATAGCAAAAGTGATCGTGAAGCCAGTGATTGATTGAAAAATACAGGTGAATCAGATCAGGATATGTTTCGGGTTATCCTTGAAGAATATAGCAGGTAACTGTCAGATTGGCATTGTTAGCATAAACTCCTTTTGACCATAGCGATACCTATATACTTGCATATAGAGGCAAAAGAGAGTGTCGCGGATAAGATTTCAATGGGAGATAGATGATCTTTGATGGAAACCCTCATATGTAAGTAATATCTATGAGTATAGCCTGAATTACAGGCTTTGGAATGGAGATAGCTATCATGAAGTATAACAAAACTTCATTCTAATAGCATTCAATTTGCAAGACCGTATTCGAAAAATTTGGACTGCTCTAAAAATTCCGCAAAACCACCCTATATAACAAATTCGTCAAAAACAGCACTTGCACCATCTGGCACCTGATTTGTTTTTCATGGAGATATTTTATTTCTGAGGTCGATATTAAACATCAAATTCATCTCAGGCGAAGTGAAATTCATCAATTGACCATAAATTCTTGAACGTAACTGAGGAGTTAAGCTATTGGTAACACGAGCATTTAATTAGCAATAATAAAATATAAAATGCTGAATAAAAAAAGTAAAATTAAAAAAACGAAACGGCTCGTAATAGTCGTTTGTATGTTGGCATGTTGGCAATGCATTTGAATGAACATGTTTCAGCTCTGTAATAGAAAATCTTAATCGATTTCTGTATTAACCAACGCTCATTCCTCCTTTCATCATACATGCGTATTTTAGATTTTTAGGAGAGTATCTTCTACTTAAATTAATTGATTCCTTCGGTATACAAATTGCTCTTCATGTGCAGAGCTGAGTCAGATATTCATTTACAATCATTTTGCCTAATTTACATTATCAGTTTGGTTAAACTGATCACCAAAAATTTCTAACCGATTTCACTGCTAACGAAATTATTTTTTGTAAATGATTGTAATTATAAATGAAAAGTTCACTTTCAGCATGCAGGAGAGTTCAAAACAGTATATAAGTAAGAAAAGAGCAATTAGCAGCTCCGAGTTACTTGGAAATACCAAGAAAATTATTTTTCTATGTAAAGTCTATGAGAGTTCGAACTCGGTTAATTTCTCTTAGGAGCAACAAAATCATAAATCTAAGACCATTTACAAAATTGGTGTCTCTTATAGAATCCGACTTTTTGTTGGACACATAGAAAAAACACTTTTTCGTCGAAAAATTAGGTTTGAAAATTTTCAAAATGTAAAGCTTATCTCACAGAAATAAACTGAAAGATTTAAAAAGACATTGCATGCGAAAAGTGTGAGAACTCTAGGAGCCTCCTATAAAAAGATATAAGCCACGGAAACACGGAACACTGTGAACCATCCTGTATATTGTTGGATAGATCTGAGGTTAAAAACTATATTGAAAAAAATATATGGTGCACACTGAGAATAATACCAGTCCTCCAATGATAACTGATAACATAATGATGAATCGCGAAATACTCGAAACCGTTATTTTTCAGAAATGACCTGTTATTCAAAAACGAATCGATGAATGCAATCAACGACATTCGGAAAGCTTTTAATTTTCATTAAAATTTGAAAAACAGCCTGTAATTCAGAATGTAGAGTACTACATTAATATGTGGATTTTTTGTTATTCTCTAGGTGTCCTTCATATCCAATCAAAATGTTTCCTATCGTATGCGGACCACCTGTACAGGGTATCCCAAATTGCTTGATTTTGGCTGTTTCTGGCACTTCTAGACTAGATAAGTAAAAATGTTGAGAGTAATCCTGTACTCCATTCTCATGAAAACACCAGTAGTAGATATAACTAAATTTTGATATTATAAGGGTTTTCGAATAACTTTATTTCATCAAAACTTTGTTATATCTTTATAAAAAAATGAAGTAAGATATTTTGGATCGATTTTCACTAATGGTATTTTCACAAAAATCGAGCTGAGGACTCCTTATGACATTTTTACCTATCTAGTCTATTCATTCATTTATTTATTTGTCATAGAAAATTACAATTATTAAGAGATGGATAAACTCAGAATAACATGACAAATGGGACCACACAACGATTAAGAAACCGATACACAGAACTCTGTGATGTGTGGCCCAGTTAGATGAACGATAATCTTATATTTATACTTCACCCAATAGTCTACCAGCAACAGCCAAAATCGAGCAAATTGGGATACCCTGTATATGTGTATACAAGGTTGGTCTTTAACACTAGATTCTTGAAGTTGAAGGAAATACTTTTTCGTAAACCATTTTTCCCGATTTAGACTGGATAAAAACATGAAGTGTTTAAGAGTATCTACGGCCTCAACCTACGAAAAACCTTAGCAGATATTTAAATCTTTGGACCTCTTAAACAGAGTTGTATTCAACCAAAATATTCAACATTTTTTTGCTGACTTACATTATTTTAAATGATCAATTCCTCGAAAAATGTGCAATTTACGAGATTTCATGAGAAATACTTTTATTTTCCGAATTGGTCAAATATTACCTAAAAAGCATTTTCAACTTACTTTGAAGAGTTGGTCTGTTGAATTTCTTTTATATTTATGAAATGTAATGTTATATAGGTAATGCTCATAATGGAAACAATAAACTATATGAGTAATTATTGTGTGTTTGTAGGAGATTCAACACATGAATGAAAATGATTTCATTGGATAAAATCATATACGAGGGACCGAATTGGAAAAAGTGGTACGAACAAAAAGTGTTTTTTTTACCGCAGCAATATCTCGTTAAAATATACAGGTGTACCAAAACTAGTGAATCAAACTCCACACCACGATAGATTAGGTCAAATTCTATCGAATGACACCAACATTAGTTCAGCGAAAATGTACCGTTCCGGAAATAATTAGAATTTTGAGACTATACCTAACATTTCCAATTTTCTTACTATTTTTTTTAATCTCATCATCACTTTGTGATTAGGCATATTGGTTCAAGCGCTTAATGAACCTAGAATATGGTATTATCACTCCTTATCCATTGATATGTGGACATTCATGAGATGCACATGTAATAGTGATTGCTCCCGTTTAATTTGATTTTCATGGTGTGAATTCTAGTTTTTTTGGTTTGTTCCAGGACAGGGGTGGTGGCAAGTACCTATACAGTATATCTGATATTAAACTCAGAATATAATTCACTGTTTATTCCACTTTTGTTTTGTTGAATTCATAATATTTATTTCGTTTCGTTAATATCTAGACTCCGGTGACACGTGTGGTACCTAGCTACCAGTTATTTATCATATCTGTGTCAGCTGGTGTGCGTTTCTCGTTCTTTGTATACGGGGTACGTTCATTTTTGGTATCGTATTATTATTATTCAAATCTAGTTGCGAAGTTTTCTTTTTGTTTTTGTTTTTTATTTAATACTGGTGTAACCTATCCATTCCTGCTTTGTGTTTTCTGTGGCCCTCTTGTGTGTCTGTTAGTCACCGGCTATCGGCCCAGCCGTTGTGAAGGGTGTCCCTGTTTTTCCTTTTTTCACCAGTATATTTTTGAAGTTAACTTGATGCCCATTATGGCATGTATAAAGTGTAATGTCACTATTAAGGTGGAGGTGGATAGGGTTGTCAAGTGTGATGGCTGTAGTAGACCTGTACATCTCGCTTGTTCTGAGCTTACTGCAGCAGAATTGAAATGCTTTGACTTACGGTCGAATGCGAAAAGACGGGTAAAATACCTCTGTGATGAGTGTGAGCAGGGGCTTCATCAGATCCCCAAGATCTTTCAGTTAATTAATGAGCTGAGGGATGAGATACGCGCGCTGAGACAGGCTGGTGCGGTGGATGTTTCCGTGACACAGTTGCCTGCGTCGGTACCATCGAGTGAACAGGTGATTGCGGAAGTTGTTGAAAGAACAAAACGTGCCTATAATGTAGTAATTCATGGCAGCTCTGAGGGGGGCTCCAGCAGGCTGGAACAGGTAAGGGAGGACGTGGCGCTTGTGCAGTCGATATTGAAGGAGTGTAATATTCCTGATCAAGTTGTTGCTCCTATTAGACTCGGAAAATTCGATCCCACCAGACAGGTACGATCTCGTCCCATGAAGGTGCGTTTGTCTTCCCCGGAGTTGGTTCCTTTGGTGTTGCGCAGGTTTCAGAAAATCAAGGATAAATGTGCGGGAGTATTCATAACTCCGGACAGAACGCCACAGCAAATGAAGATGTTTAAGGCCGTTAAGGCTAAGATGGAGCAGCGCGTGGCCGAGGGTGAGACTGGTCTCAAAATAAAACATGTAGGGGTGTTCCTACGATAGTGAGCTCTGGCTCGGAAAACTAGTGTCTTCCAACAGGATTGATTCTTCTGTTTCGGCCGGTGAGCGTCCTGGTGTTTCTATTTATTACCAGAATGAGGAATGTTCACAGGTATGCAAAATCGATCGAAACTTCGTCACAGTATAACCTATATGTATATGAAATCACTAGTTTTTGTTTCAGTCGAAAAGACCTAGTAGTTCGGATTTTACAACCCCGTGAATATTCAATTCCTCGCGGCGATGAGACGTCATACTACATACGCAAATCGCACTCCGTGTGCCGAGAGGCCCTTATATTGGACCCGGCTACGTACTGAACCTCGCAAGTCGTTGGGTGTAAAGTGACGTCACACAGATCCATCGAACTCATGTTTATAACTCGATATCTCGGGCGCTATTTGAAGTATTCAAATAATTTTTGGACACAATATTTTCATTTTCTACGGAGAATAGGAATATAAAGAAAATGAAAAATGTGAACATTCCTCATTCCAGGGGGCTCAATTCTAAGTTACCTCAATTTTTCAAATCAGCCTGTGAATATACATATGACATTATTTGTATCAGCGAGACGTGGCTTAGTGACTCGGTGACTGATTGCGAGATAGTTCCGCCGGGATATAGTGTGGTGCGTTGTGACAGACAGTTTCTCAGGGTCAACAGATCTCGTGGAGGGGGAGTGCTGGTTGCACTTTCAGATAATATTTCTTACCAAACGTTGAATACTGAATTCTTGACTGATCGTGTTCCGCTGATTGACGTGGTTTTGTGTCAGTGTACTTGTCCTTACGATTTCATCATATGTGTGGTTTATGTTCCTCCTGATATTGCTGTCTTTCAGCTCGAGACCTTCACATCTGCCCTTGAGATGAGCTTTCTTGGAAAGACAGTCGTATTAATCGGCGATCTTAATATTCCCAATTTTAGTGTTGGACCTTCTTGTCCTAAGTCGGTGCTGTTCAAAAATTTTTGTGAGCTCCTCAAGTTGCAGCAATTCAACTTCATCTACAACAGAGACCAAAAATTGCTTGACTTGGTCCTTGCAGGAGATACTGTCGAGGTGTCTGTGGCTCATTCTGAGTCGCCCTTTGTCCCGGAGGATCTGTATCATCCCACGCTGAGCATGATTGTGAGCCGAAGCTCCTTTGAACGCCAAATAAATTTTCCAATACGCAACAATACGTTTTATAACTTCAGGAAAGCTGATTTTCCTGCCTTGCGTTCGTCGCTCGGTTCCGTTGATTGGAATATTCTCCAAACATTCAATAATGTTGATGACGCTCTGCGCTATTTTTATGATAAATTGTTCGAGATCATAAAAGATCATGTACCTACTAGAACTTATACCTCTGGGAAACGCTGCTTTCCAGTGTGGTTTACTCCTGACTTGAAGCGTAACATCCGATTAAAGAATTATTATCGTTCAAAGTGGCGGTCCACAGGGAGAACTAAGTATCTCCGAGATTTCAGGCGTTTGCGGTCGTTGGTCAAGTCTGGAATTTCTTCGGCGTACGACGATTACTTGGCTGAGGTGCAAGGCGATTTGGAGTCGAATACTTCCTCTTTCTGGGGATACATCAAACATAGGAAGAGTGGCACAAGAATTCCTGGTGTATTTCATAGCGACGGAAGATCACATGACGATCCAAGAGATATAGTCGATTTGTTCGCAAAGCATTTTTCAAATGTTCGTATGCCAGACGCAGTTAGGGATTATAGCGAGACTCATTCTTCCCATTTCCCTCCAGTTGTCTTGCCTTCTATAACTGAAGATGAAATAAGATCTATCATGGATAAATTTCCTGATAAAACAACTGCTGGTGACGATCAGCTACCCTCATTTTTCATCAGAAACTGCAGTTCTGTGCTTGCTGGGCCTCTACATCGCATCATTTCTCTCAGCTTGCGTACTTCCATTTTTCCCACCATTTGGAAGAGAACTCGAGTAGTTCCGATATTCAAAAAAGGCGATAAATCACAAGTAGGGAACTATAGACCAATTTCTGTACTGTGTAACTTTGCAAAAGTATATGAAGAAGCTTTATACGCTAATATCAGTCATAATGTTAGACCACATATATCAGCAATGCAACACGGTTTCATGCGGGGTAGGTCTACGGTCACGAATTTGGCAACATTGTCGCAGTTTATCGCGGAGACTCTGGATGATGGAGGTCAGGTCGACGTTATTTATACAGACTTTTCACAAGCCTTCGACTCGGTTGATCACCGTCTGTTGCTGAATAAACTTGCTTTTTTTGGCCTCAGTCCAGCATATGTCGACCTGATGAGATCTTACTTGGATGGAAGAATGAGTCATGTGTTTTATAATGGCTTCAAGTCTTTCGAATTTTGTCTGTCATCAGGTGTGCCACAAGGATCTAATCTTGGACCATTGTTATTCATAATTTTTATCAACGATCTTCTGGCTCTTCTCAGTTGCTTAGCCTTGGCCTATGCAGATGACTTCAAACTTTACCTGAGGATACGCGGGATTGCTGATTTAGAGCTGCTCCAGTCCAGCTTGGAGTTGGTTAATGATTGGTGCTCGCGCAATGGACTCATTTTAAATATACAAAAGTGTTTTAAGGTGACTTTCACGAGAAGCTTACGTCCTCTCACCTTCAATTATTCTATTGGTAATTGTCTTATCGCGAGTGGAGATCGGTTTCGCGATCTGGGGGTGTTATTTGATTCGACGTTCAGCTTTGTTCCTCACATCGAGGAGCTTTGTTCTTCGGCCAGTCGATCTTTAGGCTTTGTGTTCCGGTGTTCCAGGGAGTTCCCTGATGTTTCAGTCCTCAGAATTCTCTATTTTTCTCTTGTCGTCAGCAAATTAGAGTACGCCAACTTGGTTTGGTTTCCGATATACAGTTCCCACCTAACATCACTTGAACGCATTCATAGAAAATTCTTGAAGTGTGCTGAATATAGAAAGACCGGCAGGTATCCTGAACGTGGTGCGGATTTGTCGGAGATCATGCGGGAAATGCGAATTTCAACGTTGCAGGAGAGACAGAAGCGACAGTGCGCTAAATTTGCGCAAAAGCTTGTCACTGGAAGAATTGATTCACCTCATCTGCTATCCAGGGTTGACTTTCGTGTGCCAAGAATTGAAACGAGGACCACATCAAACTTTCGACTCCCTAAACCTCGGACTAACGTACTTGAGCAAGCTCCGGTTTATCGATTTTGCAGAGCTGCTGATGAACTTAAATTTAATTTGTTTTTTTAGTTCGGGGCGGTTATTGTTTATTGTTATATCATTGAATGTGTAATTTTGTTGGAATAATTGTTCATATTATTCATTGGCAATATGTTACCCTGTTAATGGGAATTCTCCTGTTGGGTAAAATAAACTATTATTATTATTATTATTATTATTATCGAAATTATTCTTATTGGTTAAGCGAAAACCTCACTAAATGTGAAATATAAGAATTCTTTTTTCTACATAATTTTCATTACTCTGAATTAACCCCCTCTAGTAAAAAAAATCATATAATTTTTTTATGCATACAGTTTTAAAAAGTTCCTCATTTTCTGGAGATTGTAAATAACATCAACAATAATTCTAAAACTAATTATCTGTCTAGGATACAAGAGACATTTATGTTGCCATACTTTCGGCACGATGATTCGTCACTTTATAATAAGGTGTCAAAAAAATTGCTATTTTCGGTAGGTAATTTTGCTATCATGATGCGACAGAATGACATACATGTTGCGTAATCCTAGGGTTCTAATGTCTGTACCTGCTTTTAATATTCTATGGGCGGTAGATCGCGGAATTCCAGTTCGCCGCTCAATGTTGCGAGTAGAGGTGTCAGGCTCTTCTCCAATTATTTCCAACACTGTGTCTTCGTCTGACGTTCGTGGTCCACCACGTTGATGACCTTGGTAAATTCTACCATCTCGTTGAGGTTGGAGGGATCTAATAAAGACGCCATAAGCGGAATGTTGGCGGTTTGGATAACGCTGAGCATGAATTTTTTATGAATACTGGACTTTTACGGTTTGACAATTAACTGTGGCATTAACTTAGATTCTGATTCATTATGTGTGACATAAGTGTTTATGAACAATGGAGCGAAATATTTACAATGCAGAATAGTATGCAGATATGCATCTCATTTAGGCAGAAACCCACAAAATAAAGAGTTGGGGTCGCCCACAACGCGAGAAAAGCAGAACATACTTACGCTCAGCGATATCTAAACCGTTAATATCCCGCTTATGGCGTCTTCATTAGAATCCAACAAGCTTACCGAGATGGTAAAATGCCCAGAGTTGACCATGGTCATCAACCACAAACCTTAGACGAAGGCAATGTTTCGGAAATAATTGGAAAAGTGTCTGATACCTTTACTCGGCGAACTGGTATTCCATGATCTACCAACCATAGAATATTAAGAATGTGTAGATACCGCTCTTACCATGTCCAGGAGGTATAGACATTCGAACTACGGAATTATGAAACACGTGTGCATCGAGATAGCAAAGATCCGTGTTATGGAGTGACGAATCGTTGTACCGAAGAGATGGCTACATAAATATTTCTTGTATCCTAGACAGGTAATAAGAGTAAAAAATATTGTTGATACATTTACCAATTTCGAATCTGCAGATAATGGGGAAGTTTTTAAATCTGTTAACGGAGAAAAAATTGTATGATTTCTTCTTATACAGAAAAAAATTTTCGATCAACTATTCAGGAAAATTTTGATTAGGAGTGATAATTCAATGATCTAGGATTAATATGGGCTGATATAGATATTCTTAAACACAAATAACCATGTGATTGAAAAAAATAGTTCGAAAATCGAACATTTTTGGTATATTCTCAAAATTCTGATTATTTTGGAAACTGCATATTAACGCTGAACTAATGCTGGTGTCATTCCATAGTAGTTATGGCGGTATTCTGCTTTTTCTCTGTAAGCTACGAATCTGTAGCGTACGATTGATCTGTTATTTATCTATGGATCTGTATGTGGCTGACTTACAGATTCGTAAATTATGACATTCTCGAAGTTTTTCTGTAACTCTCGTAATAGAAGTGTCAATTTTGAACTACTTCGTAATAAGATCATAGAAAAGAATTTATTTTCCTATCATTTTGGCTCGTAAGTATTGATTATTGGATATATTTATGTTCAATTCGTGTTCGTTACAACGAGAAAGAGAAATTTACAACCGAAGTACAAAGATGAATTACAAAAGTAGTTGAGTTTAGTAAAGTATTTTATATTCTGTGACTAAAACAAATCATTCAACATAATCTCACAATATACCTTTCGATATGTTTCCGATCACCTGTAAGCTACAGATTTATAGAAAGTGTCGAGAATCGTAATTGTCCTGTAAACTTATGAAAAGTTACAGATTCGCTTACAGATGAAAGCAGAATACCGCCATTAGTCTACTTTATCGTTGTGTGATGTTTGATTCAATAGCTTTGGGACAATCTGTATGTACAAGTCAAAGACTCACCCCGTATAATAATATACTGATAGTCTAGAAATATGGATGAACAATAGGTTCAAGTTGGTGGTATTTATTTACTTTGAAAAAAATCGTGACAACTAGGATTATGGCAATCTGTGGGACTGTTCAACTCCAAGTGTTGGCATTAATTGTATTGTTGTTGGCGACCACGAGGTCAAAATATCATCGTAAATTTTCATGTTCTTAACATGGTGTCCTATTTTCATTGCATTTGAACTGTTTGCAACTAAACCGGCCAGAAGTTACCTTGCTGTTCTTCGCTTTGAAAAATAAGTTCACTTCACGAACCAATTGATTTCCTTCCGATGGAAATTCCTCAAATGTGTTGCGAAAATGTTGAGAAAAAACTGAAATTCTGCTCTAACATTCTAAACTTCATTCTGCCGATCAGGTTTATCAGGTTTAATCAAAGTCGGTACAAGTTCATTCCCAGCATGATATTCCATACGTTCCTATATTGCCCAATATAAAATTTTACACTTTTCTCTTCATGACAGCTGAAAACTGATCTGATTGATTGCTTGAAGTCATGAATTGATTGAAGATTTTTCACAAGTTTTATAGACTATAATATATCGTGATGTCGTAGACTGCAATAGAAATCCTATTAAATCTGGAAATGGTCACTGAAATGCTCTAAAAATAATCCGATTTCACGTTATAAAATCCTTTACACCGACAAGTTTGAATGACTTTGGTTTTCCTTTCTATACAATTCTTAAATAACTTAATTTTAATTATATATTCAGCTCATAAAAAGCGGAAAAATATTTTTAATTCGAGGATGCAACCCTGAATTTCAAGGTACTTTTGTAGATGAAAATAGTCATGGGTGATTCAATCAATATTCCAAGGGGACATTTAGGAATAGAAAACACTCTAAGCCCTATCTAGAAATTTGAAACGGTATTTGATGAAACATTTCGAATAATAAATATGTTTCGACGTGAATTCTTGCACTAATTTGTTAGGAGCAAATCATCATTATTATTATTATTATTATCAATACAGAATGAGATTCAAATCTTTAAAACTCATATCGAAGGAGAAATAAACACGAATTGTCTTTGCGAAAAATATCAAAATGAAACACTATAATTCTCATAAAATACTCGAGAGTTTCAGGAAGAACCAACAGCGAACCATCTGTCCAAAACACTCTTGAAGCAAATTTCGAAAAAGTTAATGCCCAACAGAAGTCGAACAAGGAAACTTCAAACTCTTAACGAGAGACGTTTCAAAGTCTCAATAAAACTCCTTGATCAGACCAAATCTCAAAAATTTTGAAGAATTGTTGAATTTTTTAATTGAAAAAAAATTTCAGGATGTGGTCTGATAATGTCTGAAACATTGAAACTTTACCTATTTCAATAGTTCGAGGTGGTTGTTCGTTTATTATATTGCAACAATTTTTCGAACTGATTTGCTGTACATGACATGAGCACAAGAAATTACTTTTTTCAAATTGAATTTGTCCCACTTGAATGAATTTCAATTGACATTGTGGTATGTGGTTTATGAGAGTTTCAGCAGACAGGATATCATGAAATAATAATACCTAACGAATCATTGCGAAATGTCGTTGTCGAAGTTTTGTGTTTTTGAATATTATCGTAACAAAAAAAAACAATTGTTGAGTGGGAAAAAATATCAAATTCAAAGTGGAGAAAAATATAAATATTTCAATATTGTCAAACTGCACTAATTGACCACTATAGGAAAAAACATTTTTTTTCACCTCACTTTTTTTTGAATAATTCAAATACTGACGTTTTGCCTATTCTGAATGCCTATTGGAAATTGATAGATAATACTCTAGAACCGATTGAAACTTTACTCCCAGCTAGTCTAGAAAAATTACTCAGAACAATTTTTTGCAATTGCACAAAAGGTTTGAGTGCCATATGTGGCTCTAAAAAAGTCGCGTTGCTGGGTTCTCCAGTGAGTACCAATTGCCAAGGTCAGTCTTGCTCAAATGTCCAGTTGAGTACAATAAGGGAAGATTCCTGTGAAGAGACGAATCAGTCAGCCACATTCGAATAATTTATGATCATCCAGCAAGAGAAAGAAGAAGAAATCCAAGAAGACATTACTGTTGAAGTAGACTTTTAAGAGCATGAATCTGATGCACGATAGTTAACGCTACTGCGTTGATTACTATCAATAGCAATATCAATAATAATTAGGTAATATCTAGAACTTGACGAGTAGTGTTCGTTTAAATTATCCTAAAGTTGTCATGACAGTTGGTGGAGTAGACCTATGGTAAAAAAACGATTGCGTGGAAATGTGTGTATATTATGTATAATGTAACTCTTAGAATCGCGATATCTCAGGAATGGGAACTCCTGGCAAAAACTCATGATGATGTTTTTTGTAGAGAATCTCAAGGTCTACAACTTTTGTTTGAGGTTTTTTTCTATAAAGTTCGCTGCTTTCGAGAATAATCTGTAAAACGGAAAATTGTGACCTTTGAACCAGATGAACTTTTGACTTTTGACAGAACTTTGACAGATTTTAGCGTCACAAATCAGTGCAAGAATTAGAGCACAAATTGTGACACTAAAATTTTCAGTTGAGAATTTAGTGTAGTGGCAAAACTGGCAAACAGCTCCTAATTTAAAATTTTTGTCTACAAAGAGCCCAAGAAATTGAGTTGAATCATATATTTTGATAGAGTTAAGTCCGTGAGAGACATACGCCAATGTGATGACTCTTCGAATAACACTCGCCTTTCTTACATACATTTTGAATAATGAAGGACTACTATTTTCCAAAAGCTCCCGTTGAGAGTAAGTTAGGCTTCTTCAATGGTTCCTAATTTTTTTGACGGACCTGAAATTGAAATCTGGAAATAAAAAAAGTGCGAGTTCAGAGAGATGACTGAAAACAAAAATTATTCGAGTCGAAATCATTCAGAAAATCTAGATTTAACGTTGATATATTCGAAGAAACTTTAACAATTTTTCGTTAAAATTATCAGCCGAAAATATTACTGAAAAATGAAGCAGATCGAAAAACCTTGAAATCACATCCGCAACTTCATGATTTGCTTTAATTTAGAATAGTCTAAGCGAAATTCCAGCGTTATTCAGATTCGTTAGGTATGTCAAAAGCAATCAGCGTTGAAAGTTACTGAACCTAGTTACCGTCTCTTTGTCAGTCGCACGAATTCAGTTTCATGCCTATTCCAAGTTCGCTTCGTGAGTAAATTCCGCTTCGACGAGGAAAACATTTGACCGTCGGTTTCCGATGTTTGATATCATTGCAAACAGAAAATGAAAATCAAGCAACGGTATGTTTAAGTTGATGTTCGTGGAATGTTGGTGAATAGAGTTGTTGAAGAGTTGTTGTATGTCGTTGACAAATCATTCAAGGCTCCGCGAAATAAAAGCAGGGATTTCCAGAAAGATAAACAATGAAATTTACCAGAATTCAATATTGCGTCACTTTTATAGCATGCGCAGTTTTGGAAGACTACACGGGATATTCCGAAATGGAGTAGAAAATTCTGAATATCAGGAATGTGAACAGAACCCTAAAATTTCCAGTATTGACATACATTCTATTTAATTTGGTTTCCCCAAATTTTCGTTTTCATTTTCTCCAGGAGTGAATAGAGAGTGAGTAAAAACATGTGTAGGTTAGTTAACTGAAGATAGCGACAGAAAATATCAACTCTAATTCTATTCATTAATGTTTAATGTTTTGAATACTGGTACCTAAAATAACAGTCTGGTATATGAAAAACACGACCCACAAATTAACAATTCACTAAAAGTTGAGAGTAGAGCAATTATAGTATAATAAATATTCATAACGTTGGTCTGAAAGAGAGTGCAAAAGATTAGAGTACCCAAGATTAGAAATTTCATGAGAAAAATAGAAGATACAATTGATGAATTATGAGAGAACAAAAAGAGCATACTGTGAATGAGTAAAACCACTAATCTCATGGTTTTGAGAAGAGCAGTAGGCTTGGGATCTTACGTGTACCTAAATGGAATCTGATGAATGAACTTGAGAATTCAGGCTTGATTGAGTTCACCATTATCAGAGGAGAACGTCCAGGGTGAAACAAAGACGAGGGACTGTCAACCAGTTTCATGTTTATTACAATTGATCGTTGAACCATATCAGAGAACTTCACATCGTTTGCAGCGATTATTGATATTAATGTTTGGAATCGAGGATTTATTTAGTGTGTTGAATAATTTTCGTTGTCTTGTATTATCTTTGGTAGATATTTTCAGTTTTTATAGTTAATTTTCAGAACCCATTCCGGTTATCAAAAACAATACAAATGCTCCTTCTCTTATATTTTATATTCCATGCATTCGGCCAACCAGCTCGTACAGAATACAGAAGCACAGAACTTTTTCGATATTCGGTTCGTAAATAATTTCATGAATATTTTCTGACCTATTAAAGTGAGTTATTATAACACACGTTATTTGTTCACAGATACCGTCAATTATCATTATTATTATTTTTATTAATAAACAAGTAGAGGGAGGGGTGTGAACCCATAAACTCTAAAATTAATGATTATTGCTTCAGTAATACAAAAAAAAGAATAGCCCATTGAAATAAATCCAAAGCAACATAAGAAAACATAAACAATCAGAACAAAATATCCCAGTCACAACCATCAGGAATGAGCTTCACTCAAGCATCTATCCAATTTGTTCTTGAATCAATTCACCGAACCTGCACTAACAATGTCCGCAGGAAGAGAACTCCACACCGCAAACACGCGATTCACCAAAAAATTCTTACGGCACCTCACAGAAAAGTTCCCCATTTTCAACTTGAAATGGTGACCTATCAAACAGGTGTCAGAGTTCAAGTCATACATGCCCTTAGCATGCCATAATTGTACTTCAAGATCCGAAAGGTTATGATCCGCGTAGCCTGCGCCCTTCGAAAGTACTTCGTTTCACCATGCACAGCCTCTCTTCATAACTTGGCCGCGCACCACGAAACCAGAGTCGGGTTGCCTTACGCTGTAGTTTTTCCAGCAACTGTTTATCATGCACTAAATCAGCACTTCAAAAAAGTTGAATAATGACTGCATAATTTGATAGGAGTTCATCCACTGGTCTATTTAAATTGTTTCGAATAACTCTGTGGATAAACTATCTTTGAGGTCAAAATGGAATAAAACCAATTCATGGGCAGGAACTATTGTTGTGATTTGGTATTGTGCCTTTTGATATGGATTCGCTGTCATTTGCTGTTGGTTTGATATCTTTGCAGTATTCCACCTCGATCTAAAGAACAAGTTGTTACTTATATTCTATGGAGAAAACACAGAAAGAAGCTAACGACTACTGAATATGTCATTTCATAAATTGTAATTAATCGTTCATTGAGTGTGCCGTTTGAAGTAAGAGAGCAGTAAGCAGAAGTTGCAGAGTTCTGAAAATATTTTGGGAAGGAAGCTCATTCCTTCATCTAATTGCCAACACAAAATTATGAATAGCGCTCCAGAAACGTTTAATAGGCCTTCGCGGCGAATTCCTTTGTATAAAAGGAAGAAAACAACTTTTTGTTTTGCTCACTTCATTAAATTATTTCAAAACGACTAGTCACATTTTAATTTAATAAAATTTTGTTTTTTTAATGCTGTTAAATTAAGAGAACTTAGAGAAGAAGAGAAAGAAGGTAGGAATTGGTGTTCTTCTTGAATTTCTGGATATGCCTCGGGGAGCATCTCTTTAGGCAATGTATTCTAGAGCTTCGCTGTTCGCTTCATGAATGAGTTTTTGAAAAAAATACAACGAAGGGGTGTGGAGCCTGAACGTGACGGATTAATCTCGAGGAGTCTTCCAACGGGATAAGGATTTTTGATATTTCAGAAGAGCATCGCCTGTAAATATATCTATAAAATAGATACATATCACGAACACTCTAGGCTGTTCCAGAAAAGTAAGTGAGTTTGTTAGCATCACCGACGAGACGAATGATCTTTTTTGAATGTGTTAAGGTGCCGCATTCCAAATGTGGATTAGTTATTTATGATACAATGGCAGAAAGCCTTGATATCATCACACGAGATCAAAATTAAAAAACGAGCCACGAAGTGGAAAGTTTTTGAATGAACGAGTGTTAAAATGAGATGTTACTATCCTTTATTATCGGCGTAGCTGTGTACGGGACAAGTTGACTTAAGAAAATCGTTGATATGAGGTAGAAACAGTGGATGTGCTGGAATGGATTCTTGCTGAACAATCTCATTTATGATGAGAGAGTCAGATGAAAATTAATCGAGTCCCTGTTGCCAGACGCGCCTTGAATATATTTGAAGCCTTGGATGAAGTTTCACCATACTATTCAATAAACTACTGCAATACAGGGCGTTCTACAAGCTCTATGACAAACTTTGACAGATGGTAGCTGTACTTATTCTGAACATTTTCCCCCTGAACACATATACGATTCGTTTTTGTTTAGAAGATACAAGCATTATGTTCAAATCATAATAATAAATGAAAACTTTGAGACAATAAAAATTGTTCAAAATGTCCACCTTCGGTTTGAAAGCAAGCTTAACAAGTTTGACTAAAGATTTGGGTAGTTTCGTATTCGGTTCGCAGCATCTTAAATTCTATCAAGTAAGTAATTGTTGATGAGATAGGATTTAAACATGACAAACAAGCTGCTCCATATGTCCCCATCTATAAAAATCTAAGGGATTTAGATCAAGCGAAAGAAGTGGCTATTGTATTGGTCCTCTTTGACTTATCCATTCATTCGGGAAATGGTCCTTCAGCCAACTGACTACTTGTCTCCCTGGTGGTGCATTATCAAATGCCCCGAAACGAAAACGAATCCGACCTATGTTCATAGTAACAAAAATGTTTTGAAGAAGCACAGCTACCTTCGGTCAGAGTTTGTCATAGAACTTGTAGAACACCCTGCAAATGTCGAAACGAACAGGTCACCAGTTGATCTCTGATAACTGAAGCCATGGCTTATGATTCTTATGTGTTCAAAATATTTCATCAGGTCGAATGCTTTTTCCACCACATTTGAAATAATAGATATCATTACGATTTATCTGAAGTTGCTAGGTAGGAAGAATTTTTTTCCCTTTTTTGAAACAAGTGGTACTCTTGGAATTTCTCAGTTGGACGGAAATCAGCCCATCTTGTAAAAGAAGTTGAACAACTTGAAGAGGACAGGTGTATTGTTTGGAGGTTGTTTTCCCGATGAATTCAAAGTGTAATTTCCAACAAATAAATGTTGGCCGATTCCTGGCAGTCGTAACTTGTGTTCCATCTTGGTTCCAAAAAGAAACGAGCTGGAAGTGAAGTTTCTTTCCACAGTTTTGGCGAAAAACCAAAATAAACGGGGTCCGATAGAATATTCAACAAGTTTTGGCCATATTCTCGGATATCTACATTTTGTGTAGTATTTTCCTGTACAGATTTGCATGAATGGAACATCCTTATGTGTGGATTTTTTCCCTGGAATTGTGGATCTATTTTGATTGGTCAACAATATGGTTTCCGAAAGAAACGATCAACCACTAAAAATCGCACGGTGTACACAAATAATTTATTCAAGTCGTTCGAGACTGGGATACAGGTTGATGCAATATATACGGACTTCTCTAAAGCCTTTGACAGGGCAATTTGAACTTGCTGATAGCTAAAATCGTTTCTTTGGGAATTTCTGAATCTCTGTTGATTCAGAAGTGCCTCAAAGGTCGGACCTAGATGGTGAGGTATGGAGAGTTCCATTCTAGAGAGTTCGGAATGTCCTCTGCTGTACCTCAGGGGTCTCATCTTGGACCTTTATTGTTCAACCCATTTTTCAAACGACTTGGGTAAATGACTGGTGAATTTTAATTCTCTACAGGCGATGATGTACTAACAGATTCGAGAGTCTCCCTCTGGTTGCAGGATTAGTTGGAGAGATTTTTTGATTGAAAGGTTACGAAAACTGCTTGGCCAATGTGTCAAAGTGTAACACCATCCCCTTTCGTCGTTGTAGGCAACCTGTTGCCTTCATTTCATCATCAAAGGATTGGGTTGACTCGGTTGATGATCTAGTTTTGAAATTGGATAAACAACTGAATTTCAGGTAGCACATCGGTGGTATCACTTTGAAAGCATGCCGAAGGTTGGGTTTTGTTTATCTTAACTCATACGGGTTCTCGTCTGAAATATTTAGGTTGCTGTTCTCTGTTCGTTGGTGAGGTCCGGCTTGGAATATGGTTCATTTGTCTGGACTGCTATCTATCGTTGTTTTTTCCTCGATTAACTATAAGATCGCCGCACATTGTCTGTTTCTTGTTAAAGTTATTAAACGGCAAGATTGAAAGCCCTTAAATGCTCAGTATGATTAGTTCTCATGTTCCCAGTAGAGCGACTAGGAATACTTTTTTGTGTTGACTCGCTACACATAGGACTAATTATCTTACAAATGTATTGTCAGACCGTCCAGAGAGAGTAGTGAATTCTCACTTAAGAACTTTGGATTTTTTTTCGGTCTACCCTTCAGTGATCAAATTCCAGGTGCTACATGGATTGAGAAAATTGAGGTGCTATTTTTCGCTGGCTTATGATTAACGTCCCAGTCAACCAATAGAGTAACAGTAAGTCGCAGGGAATACCATAAATATAACATTAAAGAACATCTTTGAGACTTACCATAGATGTACTAGGAGTTTCACATTGTAGACATTCACATCAACTTATTGTTGAGTTTGCGACTTCCTCAACTTCACTTCAATAGTTGTGGCATGTGACATGATATGGAGCCGTTCCGTTGATGTGAACATTGCCACTGAATTGCGACTTATCTCTGTTGATATTTTTTAAATAATAATAATAATAATAAATGACTTTATTTTCGCAAGTGGAATTACAAGTATATAAGTATAATGTTCATTATGAAATTAATTGTGAAAAAAGGCGGAGTCCAGTTATGCACGCGTGCATATGCTGCTCAACTCAACCCAAAAAAAGATATATATACATACATTTGGTTTATTCAATTTATTTGACTGCGTTCTGCGTTCACTTTTCGATGAGAGGAAAAGAAGGAACACACACAAGACTCGGGAAAACAGCAAGAAGAGAAAATCTTATTTATTCTGTTCATCGAGGTAGTATCGGAAAGCGCTTATCTTGAAATTTTTCATGCTCAGGTGCTTGAATCTAAAAGGAAGAGAATTGTAGATCTTGGCGATGTTATAAGTAAAGCTCCTTTCAAAAATACTCGTTCTATGAAAAGGTGGGGTGATAAGACCTCTATTTCTCACATTAATATTGTGAACATCGCTTCTATAAACTATCTTTCGATGTAGATAACTAGGTAACTTATTCATCAAGATGCTATGGTAGAAACATGAGACCCTTTCAAATTTTCTTATTCCATATATAAATCGTAAACAAGAGTTTTGGACTTTTTGAATTCTATTTTTAACTACTTCGGTTAAGCACTCTCCATACACCACGTCACCAAAATTAAATGTAGATAGAATAAGAGAATCACATAGTAGCTTTTTCTGTTTCTCTGGTATATCATGACGATAACGGTACAGCATTCTCATCTTAAAATAGGCCCGACGTATGCAGCTCGAGGTATGATCATCAAATCTGAGTTTATTGTCTAATATGAGTCCTAAGTTGCGTTTGGTGTTTTCTATTTTTATACTTTTATCCCCAACTTTTAATTTAAATCAGGTGTTTTCCCAGATGCCCTCAAGAAGACACTTGTGAGACCCTGTCATAAAAAAGGTGATTTAGATGATCTTGCCAATTACAGACCAATTAGCCTTGTTACCTCTTTCGCCAAAATTTTTGAAAAACTTCTTTCCAACCTGTTAATAAACTTCCTTGAGAAGTTCAAGGTTTTATCGAAGAGTCAACATGGATTTACTCATGCCAAAAGCACTGAAACTGCCTTGTTTGAATTTCTCCGGAAAATAATTTTTCTTCTCGAAAAAGGTCGAGTTCCAGCGGGGCTTTTCGTTGATTTTTCGAAGGCATTTGACTCTGTTGATCACCAAATATTGTTGAGAAAACTGCAAAAATACGGTATAAGAGGGATACCACTCAAACTTTTTGAGAGTTACCTCACCAATAGAAAACAAACAACTTTTCTATATCATAAGGGTACTCGAGTCCTATCATCTGAAATTACCATAGTTAAGGGAGTACCACGAGGAACTATAGTGGGACCAATACTATTCGTTATTTATATCGATGACTTGCCTGAGATTTTCTGTCCTCAACGAGAATTTATACCATCTACTGCCCATCACTTAACTGAGATTTCACAGCCACAATACACAACTCACGAACAAACATCACCTAGAGAAGAACTCATTGGAACATATTTATATGCTGATGACGCTAATGTCTTAATATCAGGCCAGAATATTGAGGAAGTTATGTATAATTTGCAATCATCAATGACGATGATTGAGAAGTGGTGCGTTGATAATAGTTTGATTCTCAATAGAAATAAAACTAACGTCCTAATGTTTTTTCAAGTAACCGTTCAAACCTAACATTTCCTGAGACTATTACATTTGATAATGAAATAGTGCAAATAAGCTCGTGTACCAAATTATTAGGTATAATTATTGAGAACAATCTTGGCTGGGGATTGCATTGCGAATCGGTCACAAAAAGACTTCATACAATCATATACACTCTGAAAGCTATTAGAAATAGAGTCGATCTAGACATATTGAGGATTGTATATTTTGCAAACTTTCAATCATTAATGTCTTATGGAATCATTTTTTGGGGGGGAAGCTCACATGCTGAAAGTGTTTTCATAGCTCAAAAACTAGCTCTAAGAGTAATGTTTCGAATGAAATACAGGGAATCATGTAGAGGTATGTTCAAGAGACATAATATTTTAACTATGACTGGTCTATATATTTATAGAATTTTGTTATTTTTATTTAAGAACAATTCTTATTATAATAACTATAGGAATTCAAATGCTACCAGGAGAATGATTGAGTTTTTGCTACCTGTTCATAAACTATCGAGCACTGAGCATAATGTTTTTTACATGAGTATGAAAGTTTTCAACCATTTACCAAGAAAAATAAGAGATAACAAAGACATCAAAGTCTTCAAAAGAGAATTATTCTCAGTGCTGGTAGAGTGTGAACCTTATACTGTGTCTGAATTCATGGAATTTTGTCGTAGATAGCATAGGGTTTATATTGTGATTTATCTATCGTTGCAATTAATATTTTGTTTTTGACTTGTTTTCATTTTGTTGCGTACAATTCTGGAAATAAATGCCTATTATTATTATTATTATTATTATTATTATGTCTATGATCGTTTTTACCTGTTCTATGTGGTTTTTGGGACCAAAGAGTAGGGCACCACACTTCTCGTGATTGAGGTGAAGGTGGTGTGAGGAAGAATACTCTATAAGTTTTTTATGTTCGTAGTTAAGAATATTACAAGCTTCATTTACTTCAGATTTGTTGAAGGATATTAGTACTTGGGTATCGTCGGCATAGAAATGGACCTTGCACCTACTGAAGGAGTTCGCCAGTCTGGAAGTGTACACTATGTACAGAATTGCCCCCAGTATGGATCCCTGTGCAACTCCTCTCGTCACTGGGAGGTCCTCAGATAGATCACCATCTATCATAACTCTCTGAGTTCTTCCATCAAAGTAGCTGCCAAAAAATGCAACAGCGTGCTCATCAAGTCCTATATAGTGGAGTATTGCTAGCAGTAGTAGGCGGTTAAGGGTGTCAAAGGCTTTGCTATAGTCTAGGAGGACAAGTAGACTGAGTTTATTACAATCTGTAGCTCGAAAAATATCGTCCGTGATATCGGCAAGTGTGGTAGAGCAGTTGTGAAATTTACGAAAACCGGATTGCGTTTCAGGAAGAATATTGTTGTCTGTTATGTGTTCTATAAGTTGTTCATATATTATTTTTTCCAGTATTTTTGATAGGCAAGGTAAGATGCTTATAGGCCGCAGGTCATTGTAGTCCTTAGGAGAAGCTATTTTTGGTTTGGGGATCACTAAGGCTTTCTTCCATTCAGTTGGGTATACCGAGTTAGTTATACAATAGTTAATTAGGTGGGCGATATATGGGAGTATGAAGGGAGTGCACAAATGTAACACGTATATATTGATGCCATCGATACCACAGGCCTGAGATTTTATCTGTGAGATGATTTTGAGTACATCAATTCCGAGACACTACTGAAATTGAGCAAGGAGTTCAACGATTCTTTTCGATTTTGGGAATAGAATCTTATGACATCGCTTGGATTAACCGGACTATATGGGACTGATGAAACGAATGTCTGATTTACCTCATTAGGGTTTCTTAAATTGTCCGGTAGCTGTGCTTGATCACCTTTAGGATTACCGCAATAGTATTTCAGGTCTCGCCAGAAGTTATTATTGGCTGATAATTTTTCTCGTAGAAAAGCTTTTCTTTCGCGTTCTATTGTTGAGGAAGTTAAATTTCTCATTGATTTATAATAGGCTCGATTTTCTTCTGTGCGGTGCTTTTTATATTTGCTCAAAGCTTTATCGCGTAATTTCATTAAATGTTTGACATTTTCAAGCCATGGCTGTTTCTTTGGTTTTGATAGTCTGATCGTTTTTTTCGGTGCGTGTAAGTCAAGTAGGATGTTTATATTCTCATTTATGAAGTTAACCTTACCATCGACGTTATCTATATCGTAAATGTTTCGCCATGGAATGGAGCGCAGATCTTGGTCGAACTGATGTATGTTGATATCATTGTAATTTCTACATTCTCTTTTTTCTCACAGCGGGCGACTGAATCTCACAGAAAATGAATTCGTGATCTGAAAACATTGACGGTATAGTGTCACATTTGATTACTTCTACATTGTCAGACAGAATGATAAGATCAATTAAAGTTTCAGTTTGCGATGTAACTCTAGTCGGAAAGGTGATAATTTGAGTCAAGCCCATGGAATTCAACAAACAGTTGAGCTCCATGACCTCCCTCGATGAGAAATTCAAATAATTTATATTTAAATCTCCAACACAGCAAATTCTGTCATAAGAGGGTGCAAACGAGGCCAAGATATTATCGAAGTCTCTTAAAAAGGCAGATTGGTTGTAGTGTGGAGGTCTATATACACAACCAGAATGAAATTTACCCTATCAACGCAAATATGTATCCAAATTTGTTCGAAGTTGGAGTTATTGGTATATTCATTTTCTATTCGTTTGAAATTGTAGCAATTCTTAACAACCAATCCCACGCCTCCACCTCTACCTTGTTTATTTTGATATATACTCTCATATCCATTAATTTTAATATCCTCGTAGTTTGTGAGATCACTGAGCCAAGTTTCCGATACTCCTACAAAGTCAAAATTATTCGACGTAATGAAGTGCTTGAAATCCTCAATACTTGGAAGTAGCGACCTTATATTTATATGTCCTAGTTTGGAGCTGTGATTTTTCATTATAATAGAAGGGGAATAAAGTGTTTTTTTTTTGTTTAGTTACAAATTATTCGTTTGCGGATGAGGTTTAGATACTCCAATTGTCAAATGTATATGAAAAGAGAAAAAAAATTGCCTTGAATTAAAGTGAGCACAGACGCAGTCTTACAACTACAACAAAGACAAATTAGCAAAAACTAAGCCTAGAATAATGTGAGAAAAGAAAAAAATCATGCTTCCACTCCGCTGTCAGTTGAACGAAAGCAAGTGATTTTCATCAGTAATATATACTTTTTTGTTATCATGGTATATGAAGACTTTACTCCTCTTTGTCCAGGAGTTCCTTCCGAATATCTCTCGCGCCCTCTGGAAAAGCTGAACTTCCTTCCTTTTCAGCACTTCGGTGATTGAGAAACTAGACCCTTTCAGTCGTCTTTTATTGTAGAAGAAATGTTAAATTTGTAATATTATTAGAAAACAGAATAATGTTTCATAAATGAATTCCTAAGAACTTAATTAATTCAGAGACATCTTTTAAAGAAAACATATCACTGTACCTTTCGAGAATGCTTTATAGCAACACGTATCATTTCATATCAATAGGTAGTTCGATTTTCGTCTTAGGTTCTAGAAAAATGGGATAGTATTTTATTCCAGATATGACGTGTAAACTAGGAAAAATATCTACATCACCTATTTTTTATTTTTTTAAGAAAATATCTGAAGCATAGGTTACATGAAGATAATTGAAGTGAACTATGCAGCGATTTCAATTCTAGCGAATAACTTGGCCATTCATTGGTAATATTGGTTATAAAACGAGCATTCAAGAAAATTCGTTGTCAAGTAGGATATGGACTTTGGAAGGTACATTTTTCTGAACTAGGTTAAGACGCGAAATATTTCATAGCCTAGTTGACGACGACGTAGGTAATTCACAATTTGAACCCAAATATGACTTTTGGAAGTTGAAGTTCAGTAATTTATTTCTTTCAATAATCTTCCGAAAAACCGCCAACGTATATCTACCAATGTTGCTATCTATGGTAACTTTAATACAACTACTATGTGATGTACTGGGTAATTATCCGCGCTATGCAATGTTTCGGACATTAAGCATTCTCCAGTAAGTACTGGTGGTAATTTTTTTGGACCAACGTTGTGAAGTCGCAATTCCACAATGTGCATTCGTCACAAATTTCCTGCAACCGATATTGTTTAGCTGGCATTAAAGTTTAGTATTGTTGTAACATCAACTTTCTTAATGCAGTATACAACTGCCTGTAACGAATTATTTTGATATTTCTTGAACAGTATAATTATTGTGGTTATGATAATATTTTGTATTAAAGAGGTTTTTCCGTTCACCTGTAAATTTTCAGGGTTAATAAAAAAATAAAAAGGGATCCAAATTCCAAATGGTTGGTTTATAGATCAGAAATAAATGAAATGACTAATGAAATCAATCAAATTATCACTGAAATGTCGTTCATTTGATATCCATCTCGATCCATTATGATTTCATTGAAATTAAATATTCATTGTCATCAAACTCGTTCTTTCACCGAAAAGCACTCTGATTGCCTTCAGAGGAAAGAGAAAATTCGTACCGTATACAACACCTTCTCAGTCGATCAGGAGTCATAGCCACCTTAACGATTTCCAGTCCAGCAATTTTACCCGATGGAAGATTTAAGGACCATCATTTTCGTAGATAGCCCTCAGAATTGGATAAAGTAGAGCTCAGGTCCGTTCGCAAATCAAGAAAGGGATGGCCATAAGGATACGCAATTCACATGAGATTATCCTCATCCTCCAACAAGAGTGTTCGAAAGAATATTCTGGACAGTTTCCTCTATAAAAATAGCAGTATGAGGAGTTTTCCATTCCCGAGGAATCAGGATAAAAAGAAAGGGCATTTCTGAGGGTATCTACGACGGATTTACTTATAGAATCTGATTTTGCGATTCGGGATATTTTAAAAGATTTCGGGGTCCGCAATTGCGTAAATCGATTAACTGAAAAAAGACTGAGAAAAGTAGAAAGTACGTATCGCCATGACTATCGCCAAAATCATAACGATGATCGTAACGGATAGACACCACAAGAAGACTGTCATAAATTGCAAAGTACTTTGGTGAAATAATTGAAATAATCGTTTGAAGTTGAACTTATCTAATTGTAATATTGTCTCTTTTACGAGAAAAGTGGAACACCTTATGTTTGATTATGTTTTGAGAAATGTTGAGTTATTGAGATTGAACGTTGTTAGGGATCTAGGAGTTCTGTTCGATGGTCAGATGTTTTTGTTCCTTACATAAATGATTTGCTGAGTGCTGCTTCTAAGTTGTATGGCTTCATAGTATGCGTTTTTGATTTGGCATCCTATCTATTCCTGTCATAGTCAGCGTTTGGAGTCGGTTCAACGAAGATTATATAAATTTCTCTCATATAGAGAGGAAGGTGTCTATCCCCTGAGAGGTACCGATCATACTGTATTCTTAGGTAAATTCGGCGCTGTCTCTTTGGCTGATCGGAGGGGTTTGCAGGCGGTCATCTTTCTATACAAGCTAGTTCACGGTAGCGTTTATTGTCCTTACCTACTAGAAAGACTTAACTTTTATGTTTCGAGGACCAATCTGAGATCCAGGCCTTTGTTATATTTGGTTCCTCGTAAGAATAATTGCATGCTTCGGACGCTCATTCAGCATATGTGTAGCCTCGTGAACAACTTGTGTGAGACTTGTGATATTTTTTTTTGACAGCCTGACCACTGTGAAGCAGAAATATCTCAGTTGTGCGAGACAATTATCATTTATTTTTATTTTTTGAGTTATTTTTTTGTGAAACTTTTTTTAATTTTTTCTGTAATTGGGTTTCAACCTATAGAAAAATAAAGCTGTTTATTTATTCATTCATTTATTTATAAGAAGAAGAAAAAAACAATTTCGTTTGACAGCATACCGGAAAAACGATGGAGCAATTATCAATGACAGCTTGGAAAAGCTGATAAAACCATGCACATACTAACCATTGAGTATCAATAACAGTTCCTCAACAGGAAACGCAAAAGAGTATATTAAAAAAAAGAGCATTCACCCCTTGCAAATACGAAAGATGAAAGTCGTGCCGCAAATTGAACGTTATAGTCAAACCTAGAAAGTCTGAAATGATATTAGGAGAGGATAGAAGGTTAAATGATTCTAGGGAAAATTCTGTTTGATTTGAGAGAGAGAGAACCTATGTTGAGAGACACACCATATGAAATATCGGGAAATAAGTAATTTCCTAATTCATATATTCAAGGCTGAAAGGTACATATAATGTTGCAGATGGAATTATCGGAGAACAGATATCGGGATTTCATAGAGTTAATTGTATGTAAGTCTCAGGGTAGAAGTGATAATGTCGATGTCTGGCCTGGTCGTCGCCTATGAGATAAAATACCTGCAAAACTTTTATTCATTAGAATAAATTGTTCCACGAAAGAGGCTTCGATTTGGGCCCTCAGCAGAAAAATTGCGAGACTTATAAGATAAAGAAAAGTTTCACTGAGGTACTACCTTGAGTTTTCGTTTGGATACACCTAGTAGAGAAAAGGAAAAAATAATTTCAGAAAATTTCAGGTAATATAAAAATTTTTAGTATGAAAGGTCAGCCCACAGAAGGTGAAGATTTAATTCAATTTCTAAGGAGTTATTCAGTTGATGTGGGAAGGCGAAAAGGAAACGGTCATTCTAATGGCTCGGAAGAGTCAGTAGATCTGGAGATACGGAACCGAAAAGTCCTACAGATTAGGTACTCGGGAAAGTAAAAAAGTTCTACGAAATTAGGTCGCAAAGTGGACGATGGCTGTATAACGGTTCAGGAAAAAAAGTCATATTTTAGTTGTCCAGTATCAAGTATTAGTGGAGTAAAAATCCGTTATAGTAGGGTCTTCGTTAAAGGAAATTTTAGTAATATTTATTTTTCATTATTCACGAATCGAAAAACGAGTACTGGAAATTCATTGAAGTTTGTTACGTCGTCTTGAAGCGAGTGTGAAAACGGTCGTATCTGAAAAAAATTAGGAATATTCTACTAGGAAAAACAAAGGTCAGACCGTTTCAGTTTTAATGCCTTGTGAAGTTTGAGTGCAGAGTCCTGAAAGCTTTCATTTCTTCTCCTTTGTATTTTTGGGGTAGTTATTTGATCGATTTCGTATGTTTTTTGTAAATGAATTTTTTTGTTTGATCTGATTTGAGACAACGTATGTAGAGTTGTCTTATATAACCTCTTGTTTTTTTGTGTTTTTCCCAATATGTATAAGTTCATTTCGGTTGTTTGAATTTCACCCTAAACAAAACTCTCTATCAGAAAAACTGAACACCAAATCCTGTCCCTAGTACGTCAGACCTAACCCACACTGTCTCCGTACCGGAGAGAATTTCTCTGATTTCAAATTTTTATGCAATATCATCCCTTGGTACACGGAAAGCCGCTTTTCTGTCGACACCACTCCAAACGAATTATTACATATCACGAAGAGTTTTCCTCTGATTTGTCTTAGCTTTTTGTAGTGTGCTGTGAAGAAAATATTTTGAGGAAAGATTTGCAGGCTCAATACCAAACATTCATTGGAGTACTCAACGAAAAATATACCAACAAAGGCTCGCATAATCGGCATACGTTTCTGTTGTGGGTGACGATTGGACTTCTTGTGTAGTTGTCTGCGGATTGGGTTGGTTTTCTCATTAGACTTTCTAGCTACTAAGACGTCTAGAAAAGTTAGTTAGTTAAAAAATTTTCATAAAAAAATTTGCAATTGCAGGACTTAAAGCGATTCAGATGGCGACACCGTCTATTAGCTCATAAAACTCGCGTTTCCACTGGATATAGCTGGATGACAGGGAAAATCTCAGACACGTTGTTGAGCGTTAGGAAAATTCAGCGATTGAGTTACAATCTCAAAATATCCTCTGAAGATGCCTGCCGCCGATGAAGGCGACGTTGAGTGAAATAATTCCTAATATACCACGGATGATTAGCCCGGAAGATTCTCTTGATATCCGGCCGTGAAACCCTCAAACTATTAATTAAATGAAATTCCGACCCAAAATAAAAATGTCATTTAACAAATTCCACACTTTGTGTGCTCAGATTCGGAAATTTTTACATTAATAATAATTCGAATAAGAAAATGGAAATTGTTTTCTTGTTTTTTTAATATTTGGGAACCCCTCTCGGAGGTCAACAATTTGAAAAAAAATGAACTGAATCGATCTAGATGTTGTGAAATTATTTCTACTAACCCAATAATACTTATTAAATTAACTATGTAGTTTATTGATGGTCTAGCTATTTTTAGTTCGAAACCATTAATCGCTAAATTAATAATCGAGTTGATTACATCATTTTTCCGTTGACGCTATTATGAATTGAGTACAAATTCCCGATTGAAATAAATTTAATTTTGAATAACACATTTGACATAATGCCGATTTCTTTCTATGTCCCAGGTAGAAACATTTGAGAAATTTATACTTTATGTTAAAATAGGAGGAATCATACATCAAAATAGATCATTATTGATCAATTCCGTATACGTTAAACTGAGCTTTCATTTTGAGGTCGACGGAAAAAAGGGTTTTCATTCGAATTTATATCGATTAATATAACACACTTCTATTACGAATTGACGGATGCGCCGGTTCATAATTGAATTTTCTCATATTTTCTGATGTTCTCAGCAACTTTCTTAGTTATGTCATGGGAACATTCTCATGGCAATAGCCCCGAGAAAACAAACTCGCAGCAAGCAATTAGAGTGTGAAAGAAGTGATGAAGTGTAGAGTGTAGACCCTCCTAAGCGACAATAACAGGTAACAAAACTTAAAAGCGCGGATATCGAATACAGCACTAACATTTACAGTACCTGAAAAAACAGGAAGCAGAATCTAATAAAACGTGTATGTGACCAGTGAATGACATTAATAGTATATTAAGTACTTATATGGAACGGCAAGGGCATTTTACCGATCGAAGACAATAGTTTGGAGGAGGAGCGCAGCGACGAATCCAATTATTGTCTGAGATCGGTAGTCCTTAACGTTCGAGATACTTACAGCGTTTTTTGCACGATAGACACAATTTTTACTCAATGTACAATAGTATATAACATTACTAGCAAGGTAAGTAGGTAAGAGGGTTTTTACTGGCGAAGGGAGGATATAACTGACGAGCCGCAGTCAGTTACCTACTTGAGCCAGTAAAACCCGTTACCTTGCGTGTATTGTTTTATATTTTATTTGTTTCTCATTTGTAGAAAGGTTAGATAAATTCCAAAAAAATCTCAATAATTTGTCGCAAATGTCGCAAACTATGGAAGCGTTGCCATGAACATGTCTGTTTATTTTTCTTCACATTTGTTTTGGCGAAAGCGAAAATGAATGTACCAAAAGAAATTATTGAAGCAGCCAGCAGTGAAGCATCAAGTTCATTACCTGCAAAATCAGCTTCAAGGTACGAGCGAGAATACGACGACTTCAAAAAGTAGCAAAACAAAAATAGTGTGATTGAGGTAACTGAAGATGTTTTGTTGGTCTACTTGAATCAACTATCAACTAGATACAGCCCTAATACTTTATGTGGGCAAAAAGGTCTATGCTGAAAAGCTGTTTGGAAAAAAAAAAGAAAATTCTCCTGTTCGCAGGTTCGTTTTCCTTGAAAAAATTATTGAAAAATATGACGTTTAGTTGTCATTTGCAGATTTCAAAAGGTAATAGCGTTTCTGAAACGAAAAAAGGTATTAAGTGAAGAAGAGGCTGAACAATTTTTTTTACATGCTCCTGATGACCAGTGGTTGCTGGCGAAAATTGTAACAATATTTGGGACTTTTGGATTTTGTCGATGTGACGAAATTATCTCCTTAAACATGAATGAGGTAGAAGATATGGAAAAATACGTTATTATGACATTGCGGCAAACAAAAAATTTAACAACAAGAAGATTCACCATAACCGATTATGGCTGCAGCTTCAAAGCCCTGCATGTTATACAGAAAATATGTAAATCTTCGGCCTCCTGGAACAGAAGGCCTAAGATTTTTTTCGACATACCGACATGTAAAGTTCATTTCCCTTAACTGCTGGCCAGCACACTATTGATGGTGTCCCAAAGCAAATAGCCAAATATTTAGGTTTAAAAGACCCAGAGTTAATACACCGGCCACTCTTTTCGCAGAACTGGAGCCACTATGGGCGCGGATTCGAGTGGAGATATTTTAGCACTGAAGCGTGCAAGAGGGTGGAAGAGCACCGAAATTGCGATGAGTTATGTCGATGATTCGGTCAACAAAAAAATCGAAATGTCTAGCAAATTATTTGGTAGTAAGGAGAGTACAAATGTTCTGCAGTCCTCGAGTTCAGCAGTTTCTGAGTCAACAGATGGTTCATCATCATCAGTATCAACTCTTTCATCATCAAAAATCTGTGTTACTGGAAATAACAATTGTACCATGATTTTCAACATATATGACGATAAAACAAAATTTTCTAATGTAAATAATACTACTAACTTGTAAAAATTTTGCAAGTTAACTATCAGTTTTACAAGTTAGTGACTTGATAAATAAACTTTCTTGATTAATATTGTGTTTGGAAACTGACGTTTACAAATGAGAAACAAATAAAATAATTATCTGACAAATTCATTTATTCGTGGCTTTATCAATGCTGTGTACGAATATAATATAAGGCGTTGTCTTGGTGATGAAAACTTAGTAGATTGTCAAAGTGACAATAATCAATTGATTAACTAGCGTTAAAAAATGAGCGCTATAGGATCTTTGGAAGACAATAAAATTCAAACAGCCTGGGAAATCAGCAATTCTTAAGTTATTCCTGAGAAATCTAAAATCCGCTACGAGAGTACATACAATACTGTCAAGGAATGGATTCAGACTAAAGGCAGCCAAATCAGAGAAAAAGTGTTACTGGCCTATTTTGTTCAAAGAATAGAAAAGCTGAGATCGCCTGGAAGTCTTTGGGCGGAATATTCAAAGCTGAAGAGCTCAATATTTTTGAACGACGGTATTGACATATCCAAGATTGCAACGCTTATAGCATGCCTCGAAAAAAAATCTGTTGGTTACAAACCCAAAAAATCTGCTGTTTTCACAAGAGAAGAAATGAATAAATTCTTAAAAGAAGCACCAGATGATATGTTTTTAAGTATTAAGGTGTGCTTTAATTAATTCAATAGTGCTTTATAAATTAATTATTATGTCCTTTCAGGTGGGAATAATATTAAGTATATCAATGGCATGTAGAAGCGAAGAGTTGAACAACATGAGCGTCAGGGACATAGAAGATCGGAAATCATTTTTAATCATGAAAATTCCCAACACAAAAACCAACATTCAGAGAACATTCAATCATCGATCGAGATAATAATATCAATTACCTGGAAATATATAGAAGGAAAACATGTCGACGGTCCTTTTTAAAACTCGAAGAATTTTTATCTTAGAAAATCGAAGTGTGTTAGCTGCTATTCGACTGCTTGTTTTTGGATTCCTATCAAATTCACGAAGAATCCTGATATTGTTGCTTTCTTGCCCAACATTCACTCTATTCTGCCGTCCATCAGGTCTAGTACTAAGTCCATTAGTTACGATCTGTACCACCCTGTATATTGGGGCATAATTACATAATTTTACATCAATAGCTCTATGGTCATGAGGTCTTGCTTCAGTATGGAAATATGGACAGGAACTTGATGACAATAAGGCGGATTCTGAAAAAAATTAGTAAATAAATCATATTCTCTAAGCTTTATCGTTTTTCTTCAACAACACACAAATTCAATAGTTGATTTACCACTCACACCAGAAAATTTGAGAGAGTTCAAATACTGGCGATATGCATAGTGAAAAACCATACTTCCTAAAAGATACTATCGAGAAACGGTCCCTAGAAACATCCGATGAAAGCTTGAACCCATAGACTGTTCCTCTCAAGATATCGCAAATGAGCTTTATCCTCTGAACCCTGTGACCTTAAACCTCGAGTTATAACTTTCTACACGAATCGGTCCGAACAAGAGAACGGTTTTTCCGAATTATTCACCAAGGACTCGTTCACTCCGATCTTGAAATGACGCTCTGGCACAATTATTCCTCCCAGATCGGCTCAAAAAGAAATACACAAAAATATCAGCCGACGCTTGAGCCTCAAAGGAAATGCTTTCTCACTTCCACTAATGATCCAGTTGAAGAGTTCGAACATTTCAGTTAAGAATTCATGAATGATATTATCTTGGTTTCCCTCCCTCGATCTCTTCAATTGGATCGGGACTTTCAGATGAAAACTGCTGCTCTCATTCACGAGTTCGGTCTTATGCACTACAGTGAGGATCTTTGGTTAGAAGGGAATCAGTTTAATAGATAAATTAGTGCAGTTCATCACTTCTATGTACAGAGTGTTCAGATTTCAAGGATTTAGTGAAAAATTTTCTGCATCAAAAGCTATAGAAAAAAGTAATATACATGACAAGTTTTCTTTTTTCGAGAGACATACATTGCCGAATACCGCAAGTTGCTACGATTTTTAGTTTCCAAGCTACAGGGTGATTTTGCAATTTGGCGAATTATTATAAGTAGCTTTGACTTCAGCATTATGAAAGTGTCACCAAAAATCTGCCATGTTGCGGAGCCAAATTTGTGGCGGGAATTTTGTATATTTGAATTTTTACAATTCCAAGTTTGTTCGATTCTCTTTTAATGACCAAAAGATGAATAAATAATGATCGAAACAAATCAAGGAGTCAAAATATCATAAACAATTGCTTCTAATGAATTGGTGAGTTGAATTACGTACGGAATGAATAATTTGTTCCTGTTACTAATCATACATTCTATTTTTTGAATTAAGGTACATTCAAATTCAGATAATATGCAATGAAACGAATAGGTAAATTACCTCGTGTACCCCTATCAATTAAAATTGTATGCAACAATAATTAAACCATGTATTTACAAAACGTCAAAAAATTTAGCTTTTCACCATTAATTTGCGAGTAAGATCAGCATATGCTGTATAAGAAACCATTTCTTATATGTTTTTCCACTACATACAACTGCCAAAACCAACGAACGAATAATAAATAAGGCCAAAATTGCAGAACCTACAGTTTAAAATACCTCGAAGTCGGCCATCTTAGGGTGCCAAATCCGGATTTGTTTTGGTGACGTTATGCCCCTCACTTTCTTTACCTCCATGACGCCACCGACTAGGTTACTGTGGAAACGACCGGTGAATTTAAATTTTTTATGAAATTATTTGACTATATCAAATCGAATTTAATCAGTGTGTTAGAATTCAAATCAATCTGATATAAGCGCTTGTAAATATTGTTTTTAACTACCTAGAAAATGCCTTTTCCGCACTCATTTGCTTACCCGAACTTTGTTTCGCGCGTGCAACGGCAGCGTCGTGAGGGAAAATATCTCTTTCCGTACTTGTACGGAAGATAACTTTTTTTCATCATATCTGGGATATTTTTTTTCAATTTGAATTCAGATACACTTTTTTATATTTATCAATTGCTTGATTCTTTGGTAAACTATATCAGTCCTCAAATTTCTCTCCGCTACATATGAAACTGATAATTTAGTCACCCCGTATCAATGTTCATATTCTAGTAGAAGCTCCAAACTTGAATCGACCTTCACCGAGCTGATAATAAAAAAAACGTATTTTATTTATTTCGTAAATTAGAAAATTCTGATTAGAATATTTTCATTTATTTTTTGAAAAATGATTTTTCATGAAATTTTGCATCATGAAAATTAGAAAATTTTATACCGAAACATGTAGAATGTGCAGACATAGGTTGTCTATTATTTATCTGGACGAACTTTTAGTTTGCCAGGAATAAACAGCTATGTCGATACCACTTACTTTCACTTGTGTGAAAAAAAACGGACCAAGATCCCAGTCGTGTCTTATGTGATCCTTAATGTGAGACAGTGATAATGCTCAGTACGTTCAATGGAATGTGATTAATTATTATCTCAAGAGAATAAAAACAAATATAACTTTTGAATGACTGTATATAGAAAACTATTGTATCTACAGAGACAGTTTTGGGATAATATTGTATTAAATTTAGTCTACTTTGAAAACGCTTTCAAGAAGTTTTTTCAAAATGGTGTCCTTCAGAGTGATAATCAATTTGAAAAAAAAAACAATTTTTTCGATTTTTGGCAAAGTTGCGTTCAACGATCGAGGTCACAAACTTGGATTATTCATAAGGGCGAACATCATGAACAAGTCTGCAAAAAATCAGAACTACCGGATTTAACGCATACTACCCCATACAATCCTCGTCACTGTAAAGTATGAATCTACTTTATGGTTTAGTGAGGAAAACTAACTGCAGGTAGCGTGCGTGTCGTAATAGCATAGAAGCATATAATTTCGAAAGCTTCTCGGTGGATATTAGATTTTGTCTTTCATTGCTTTCGTTTGACGAAAGCCAATAAAAGTACTAAAATAAACTTCCAGTAAAGTGAGTGACGCACGTGTCGAACTGACAAGTTCACGGTGATACTATTTCTTCAAGTTATTGTTCACACTTCCGGCTGCGTCAGAGGCATGAACAAATTAACTTACGGAAACGACGTTAACAAGAGTTCCAATTCACTCCAGCATTTTTTGTTCATAATATTATGAATACAACAGATTCGATTTTCCTGAAGTTTTCAAGAAATGTAGATAATTAGATTTCATTCAGAAATCGTTAATTATTGTATTTCGGGAATGGTCAACTGAAATTCAGTTCATATACTCAATTATACCAGAAATAGTCAATTTTATTCCAGAAAATGTTAATTCAAATTAAAATAAATCAATTTTAATCTATAAAACTTCTGTTCTTTTGTAAGACATTCAACACTCAACGGGAAAGTGAGAATAATACAGGCACATCCTCTATGGTAGTGCTAAGCTGCTATTTACTCATCACTCTAATGAGTTCTTTCACATGGAAATAAACAGCGAACAGAAAATTGCAAGATTAGAATATTCGGATTATTCCGAATACCAAATATTCAAGATTCTAGAGAAGGATGTTACCATCTTATAGGTTGTAGATTTATGAGGGGGGTTGCAGTGCATTGCACTTTTTCTGTTTTGATATTTACAAAAGATATGGAAATGAATAGAGAATGACGCGACCTTTTAAACGATTTACCACAAGCCCAAACTTCCTATAAGAAAAATTGGAGGTTGTACTCCAATTTTTCTTATAGGAAGTTTGATCAAGAGGATATGAAGGTAGGATTCGAATTTTTACGAAGAATGACACTTCTGTGGAAGGTTGTGCACCACTTGTGTAACGTTTTCTGTTCCGGCTGGAGGTACTTGGAGCAAAGGACCATTTCTACATACATGGTGATTCTCGAAGACTGTTTTTCAGAATATTTCGAATAAAGACTCTAGATAAACACTTGAAATTTTATAGTTAAGCTTTGCTAGGAGAGATGAATTCTTGAAAAATTTCAGATTCGTTCGATTTCCGGTTTCAAAGGAGATTGTGAACGAGATATTCTTGATAATGGAATATTTGTTGGTACATTATTTGGGCTATTTCCATTATCTATACTGTTGGAATTCACCGACGTTTCGGCAAGCATTCGCCTGCCGTCATCAAAGACCGGTCCTTCTCAGGACCAACAACACCCTGATGACGGCAGGCGAATGCTTGCCGAAACGTCGGTAAATTCCAACAGTATAGATAATGGAAATAGACCAAATAATGTACCTTGAAAGGAGATACTAGTAACTTTCGTTTTTCAACCCATTAGCGCCGGAATTAATTTTTTTTCGATTTTTGAAATTTTTTTGATAGAAGCTGTTCCGAAACGCTCTGTAGAGACGGAAAAATAATATAAAAATTTTATACACCCTGTAGTTTTTTCAAAATTGACGGTTGCCATATGGCAACCCTAGGCGCTTGTGATCACTCATCGGGAATATTTTCATTTTTAGAGGAAATACTATTTTACTGATAAGATATATGAAATTTTTGAGATTTTGATAGTTTCAAAACATTTTATTCATTTATAAAATATTTACAATGTCATGATACAAATATCATGCGGTATGAAACGGAAAAAAAACAATCTATGCAAAGTCCAACATCGCATTTTGAACACATTGTTCTCATGATCGACTTACATCCACGTCCAGCGTACTCTTTTTGTATTCTGTGTATTTCACAAGATGATTGAGTTCATTGAATCTTACGGAATCGGAAATTCGACTATCCCTGGAAAAAGAACAAGAGGATGAGCGGTTTCCTTATCCTTTCGCTGTTACCCCACACTTTTTCAAATAGCTGTTGAACACTTCTAGTTTGAATTCGAGTTGCGAATTTTTTGGTCTTCCTGTTTTATTGTACAGAATCCAGATATTTTCATAGCTTCGTCTAGCAACCATGAAAAAATCGGCCAATACTCCTATCCGGTCAGCATTATCACTGAGTATAAGCGCCTAGGGTTGCCATATGGCAACCCACGAAATCAACTGAATATTTTTTCTACTAATTTTTTTTTGTGATTATGTTTAGCGTGTTGGGATCATGAATTGAAGTTTCAGGATTCATATAAAAAAAAATTATGACAAAATCACGGCGCAAATAGAAAATATTTCACTTACACGAACTTTGGTTCCATGTTTTTACCGATTCACGAGGAACTCAAAGTTTCACAACTTCTGGAGGCGGAACGAGTGAGTTTACAGAAAAAATTCTTGTTACTGGTAAAATGAGGTACATTTGTGTATCAAGTAAATCAACCGCCAACTTTCTACCTATGTACAAATCTGCGCATCTGAGAACCATTTGAAAAACACCCCGAAATCGTTGCCATATGGCAACCGTAGGCGCTAATGGGTTAAATGTAATCCCAGTTCTAAATTATTTTAATCTGTCACTTGTATGTTATTCGCAGATAATTCGTCTAAAATATGAAAAACGTCTAAAAATATTCTCATTCCAATGCTAATAACTTGTAGAGTTTTTCATGAGAATTCTAAATTTTCTAGCCCCTATCAGAAAACATACCAAGGCTTGTCTTTCATTATTTGAAAATTCCATTGAACATACAGAGTGTTTTTATTTCAATGTCAAATTCACTCTCAGCTTGAATCTATTTTCTCAGAGGACTCGCTTGATAATTTGTCTTTGTATTATGGCCAAATTACAGAAATTACAACAATTTCATGTATGATTGTTTATTGTTAAGCCAAAATACGAATCGTTTCAAAGTTTAATATTTCGAAGTGTTATTTCTTGTTTAATTGTTAGCCAAGAATTTTTTGAAATCATTCGACCCCAGAGCAATTAGTGCACGAGGTTACGTAGGCTCTCTTCTTCTATTATTCGAGAAACTTTTTAATTGATTTTGTTCCCTAGATTGGCAGGGAAAATTTGAAAACTATTTAAGAAAAATTCTGAAATAGAATAAGAAACAGATTGTACGTAAATGGATTTTTATTTTCAATATCTGCTCTATATGTTTCGCCTTCTCAAGGCATCTTCAGGAGCTCTGTAATTTTCTTCAAGTGCGTCTGTTGCGGCAGCTTTCTTTTCAATCGGTTGATAAAACTTCTTCAAGAATTTTTTTCAGAAGTTCTTTCCATGTTGAATATGTTTTCTGTAATTTTTGGAAATATTTCCTGCTATTTTCAGAAGATGATTCACTAGATCGATATTTTATTCGATGTCAACATGGATGTTTTGTATCGATATTCCAGCACTAATAGACTATAGTCTGTTCAAATACAAGAAAGAGCGAGGTATACAACCAAAATTGTATAATTTGTGCATAGACAATTCTCTTATAGGTCAAAATATCATAAATCCTATCTCTTCGTCATTTTAAACAAATTGCCAGGATCGTACTCGCGACGGAATGTCGATAGTACTGAAAAGTAATGATAAAATTATTTGAATCTGAAAGTGTCATTTTTTAAATTCTAGTTTTTTCTTTGGAAATCTCGTCAAAAATTGAAAATATTCTTCGTAAAGGTGTGTCTATTTTATTCGGAAAATAGCATAAAGTTGAAACTGTAAGAATGTGTGAATCTTTCTATATTCGACTCTGGACGGACAATTCGTAGGCCCTCCTTCTTATGCGCTGATTTGTTTACCATGCTATTTTTTATGTTTGAACAGACTATATAGACGCTGAGGTGCACTGCGGAATGAACCAACTCATCGTAACGGGGGTGGAAAGGAATTGGCGCCAATGAATTCGAAATCGTTCTAATCCAAGGCTGTCCAACACGCGGCCCGCGGGCCGCATGCGGCCCGCGACCTAATTTTTTGTGGCCCGCAGAGGGGCGCTGGAAATCACCAAAGCGAAAAAACCTCTTAAAATGGCATAACAGTTTAGTGAAACAAAAATGCCGAAAATTCGAAGCAGCCCCTATATCGCATCAAACGATTGCAAGACAATATTGATCAATGTAGGTATATCTAAAAAACTGTATAACTCAGTTGAAAAGTGTGAGTATTTTTCGCTATCCTCAGTTGAAAGTACTGATCTATCGGATATCATCCAGGTTGTAATTTTTGTCAGAAACGTTCATGGGAGATGCTTGATTCTGAATGGTACAACCAAGAGTACGGATTTTGAAGCTGCGAATAAGGAGCTATCAGACCACGGGGTGCCATGAAATCGGAATTGCAGGACTCTTGAAATAAAACCACATGAACAGTCGACAGTCTTGTGATACATTGTATTGTTCACCAAGAGGCGCAATGTGGAAAATTGTCAAATCAAACGGATGTAATGAAAGTAGTTGTTGAAATAACTAACATTATGCGAGGGGGCAATCGTTCTTTGAAAATTTTGAGATTTTCGAGCCGAAGCGGAAGTTACATATGGCGAACTGTTACTTTACCCCACCATCCTTTGAAGAAATGAAGGATTTTATTTTGAAGAAGTTTCATATCAACTTCGGATATAATGCATCGAAAATACTGCAGAAGGAGTCGAGAATAGGTTTAGCGAATTTCAAAAAATTCTAAGAAAAGTTTCAGTTTTTTCTCAGCCCCTTCAGAATGTAAGTAGAGCACACCTCCAACTGGAATCGAAACTTAAGGCTTACAGTGGGTTTAATGATGGGAAGCACATATCTGAAAAAGCAGCATTAAGCTACAAATTTTTGTATTGCGGCCCTCCGCACCGGAATTTTTCAAAATGTGGCCCTTGGGGTACATGAAGTTGGACAGCCCTGTTCTAATCCAATGAATTGTTTCCATTGACTGGTAGAATCATTCCATTTCAATGGATTGTCTCTATTTACACAACGCCTTTTCACTAACCCAAGCCATCAATAGCTCAGTGAAATGGCTTATCAATTGGCTTTGTGTACTGGATTGTTCCCATGTGTTCATGGGCATTTTTGACGAGATTTCCAATGAAAGAACTAGAATTTAAAAAATGACCCTTGCGGATTCTAATAATTTTATCATTACATTTCAGTACTATCGACATTCCGTCGCGAGTGTGATCCTGGCAGTCTGTTTAAAATGAAGGAGAGATAGGATTTATGATGGTTTGACAAATGCGAGAATTGTCTATGCGCAAATTATACAATTTTATTGGTTGTTCACCTCGATCTTTCTTGTATTTGAACAGACTATAGTCTACTAGTGCTGAAATATCAAGACAATCCATTGTCTCCATTCACACGACGTCATTTTATTGAGCTACTGGAAAGGCTTGTCAATTGTCCCCGTGTGAATATAGCTATTTCCTTCTCTGGTCTGAATAAAAAATTTTGGTTAATGATTTCTACATTGAATAAAAGATATGAATACGTGATCTGAATTTTATGTGTGTAATATAAACCATGTTCATCGGAAAACATAAAAATTGGACAAATACTTCACGAATACCTGAATATGAAACGAAAATAACAGAATAAATGAATCATGGTACATGCAATCAATTTTTACTAATTTGATTCTTTTTTCTTCTAGGTTGGTGATTAATACATTAGACGGCTCCTACCTACATCTCTGGTTTGACGAACAGGTGTGAGGAAATCAATAAAATTCTGAGATAGAACAACTTACCATATAGCTAATCCATCCTTTCTCTTCTTGGAGTGTGTCGTCTGAGGTCTGCAAGATATTCATATCAAATCTTTGTAAAATCATAATTCAATAATAATATATATAGTACTTACTGGTGAGTACCGACAATTATTGGTGTTATGCTCTATGAGACTAGTTGTGAACTGGCTAGTACCAGTTCACAACTAGGCTCATAGAGCCAATTGATGTTGATTCCCGCCTACGTAGTACCTACCAGTATTTGCAAAATAAGACGCGCTTGTACTACCAGCCGATATATTTGAGAACCAGTCTTGGGGAAGTGGAAAAACCTGTTATTATGAGGTGTATTTTGACGTTAGATGCAATGTGTCCATATATATTCAACCGAAAATGTAATATTTCTGAAGTTTTTTAGGATTTTCTCTCCTAGTCTCTCGAACAAAAATCAATGAGAAAATTCTTTTGGATATAGAAGAAAGATTCTTGCGTGAAAACTTACGTACAAACTATTTAAGGCCTTACTTATTCATTTCACAAAATTGATGCCGTACAGTATGAAAAACAAAAACACTTTTTAACTTTGTTACGTGTCGGAGTCGATTCAACACTCCTTTATCAGACATATTCTTGAACGAGAATTATCAGAATCGTGAAAATTGTTTGATTTATCAATTGGGAGGGAAACCCAAAAAAATTCATGAAAATGCAGAGATCTCCCACAATATATTTCAATCGATAAATTTGTAATTGTCTGTTTTCCTGTACTATCAATGAGTAATGACTCATTTAGGGATTGACCAAACTCTAGCTTTAACTTCACGTCCTCGGCTTAGAACTTCAAATTAGTTCCTTAAGAAGTACTCGGATGTGAATGGGAGGGAAAAGCACGTAGTCTCTCATTTTCGCCTTATTGAAAATTCCATTGTACACTAGAAATATCGTAGAAAGGATCGTCAAATTACACTTTGCTGTAACATACAGGGTGCTTCTTTGACATGTAGATATATTTTAACGTAACACTTTTTGTCTTCAACATTTTTCCCGATTTGGTTAGGTTGGAAAATACAGGCTGTTGAAATTCCATAAAAATTTTATTTTCGAATATATCTCGTAAACGATTTCATCGAATTAATTGATTTTCAGAATATAAGTTTTCTCTTATGTAGTGGATCTGCTGCAAACACAAAATTTAACTCATATGTTGTATTTTTTATATAATAATGCCATTAGATTCCATAATTATATCAGAAATTAAAGAGACCCAAGCTTAAAAGTAAGTTGAATGCTATCTGATGAATATTTGGCCGTCTTGGAAAAATGGAGTATCCTGCGTGAAATCTCGTGAAATGCGCAATTCTCGAGTAATTAATCATTTGATTAAATGTATATCAGTAAAATTTAAAAAAAAATATTTTTTTTAATGCAAATGTGTTGAAAATATTCATATTTGAATTTCTGCAACATTTTTTGGAAGGTAGGCGCGGTAGATCTAATAATCGGAATATCTTTAGTGGCGTGTTTTCAGGGGTGGCACAGCTCATGAAAGTTTGAAATGGCTATATTTTTTTCTCAAGGCTTGATCGAAAGAAATGGATTACAACGAGAATATTCCCTTGACCTTTACAATTCATAGTTAAAATATATAAACAAGTCAAAGACTCACCCTGTATGATTTTCTTGAAACCCATGAGTGCATTGATCCAGTGATAACAAGTGGAGCAAGTCTAGTAAACACTCTTGTTTTTTAGAACCAGAATTCAATTAACTAGGACGACATGTTTCGATATAGGCAAAAAATCAACTTCAGGTCCAAAAAGTGCTGTAAAATGTTTCATCACTAAGTAACAAACAGTAGATTGCCTCTAGTGGAATTACGTGTTTCGTCAGCTGTACAAGTTTCCAAGTGTGATGTTAACTACAGACACAAAAAAGTTGAATCATCGAAATCGAAGAAGTAACATTTTGAAATGTTTCCTCTAGAAGAGGTTGGTTAACCTCTTGAATGTAGGTACGTCTTTTGTTATTTCATTCGAACTTTTGCAACATTTTGAAGCAAATCGACTTTCTGGAGGATATATTGAAAAAGTTTCTTCTTGGATATTGACGATTTTAAATTTTTGTGTCTCAAGTTAACAAGTTAACAGAAACTTGTAACAGATCATCAAACAACAAGAGAAAACTTTGCTACTTGAGAATGAATTAAAAAAAAATTATTTTAATCCTTTTATAACATTATTTTAAATATATTCAGACTAGATTCATGCAACGTACTCTGTTTTTTACTTACTGATTATACATTTTGAAGCACTTTTTTGTTACTGAAGATGACATATTCTGAATAGATCTCGTCCCAGTTAATTAAATTCCGGTTCTAAACACAAAGTATTTACTAGACTTTCTTCACTTCTTATCACCCTGTATAGTTGAAGTTATGGAGTAATATCCATAAAAAAAATTAAACAATGCAAATAAGCAATAACTAGCCATGATCGAGCCTTACATTATCAAATAAGCATTTTTGAGTAGAGATATTACAATATTTTATTTTGTTTTTCCCAAATGAGGTATGCGTTTCAATCAATAATTTCATAAAAACTTAATTGTTTTTGCATATGCCGTAGCACATCATGATTTTGTCAACATAGAATACAACAGTGTTATTACGCGTAGGTAAATAAAATTCGAGAATCTGCAATCTTCTCAACTCTGAGCAGCTAACTGCTTTCGTTGTCGCATGATTCTTGATATGTAACACCAGACAAAACGATCCTCGAAACCACTTACCTACTTGCCTCTTATATTACAGTGCTTGTGCTGGAGAGACTCCAGAACTATTTGAACTTTCGAACCACAAAGGTATTACCCGAGCAGGATTTATTCCTGCGGCCTCGTTGTGAACTAGAAAATATGCTTCAACTATCTGTTAAGTTTCATCGCCAATTGTCGCGAGAGTTATGATCATTTTCGAATGTTTGCACCAATGAAACTCAGCAGTAGGCTATGTAGTTCCTTGTACTGGAACAGGCCCCAAATTTTTCAAATACATATTTGTCTATCAGATGGTGCACCTCGAATAATTGTCATTTAATTCCACCAATGAATGTTGATACATCTTATCAACCTATTAGGAAGTTATCTTGTGTCATCTCTGCTCTAGATACTTTGCGACCCTGTTCTATTCCTCATATTCACATGATTATTTCATCAATACCTTTCAGATACGATCCACCCCACCTATACTCCATTCACAAATATAAAATCACACCTCTGGCCTTGGAAATTCGACAAATTTTCCACTCTGCATCGAACGAAAATAGAGGTTATGACGCTTGTCAAAATATCTTTATGTTGCCCTTTCTACATTCTTAGCAATTACGTATTTTTCAGAATGTGAATTTATTCGGAAAATGAATGAATTGTAAAATATGTGATGGACAAAAATAATTAAGGGTTATATGAATTGATAGAAAGGATTCCTTTTCTAGTTATTTGCAATATTTCGATTTCGAACATTATGTAAACAAAGAAACAAACTGGAAACGTCATTTTGTCATTAACGATATTTTCTGTGTGCGCACTGACTTTTCATCAGGTGAACCAACTCCTAATAAACGATATCATGACCTCCTTTGACCTACTCTTTTGAGAAGACCTGATTTTTTTCGGATCATTTGACGGGATAGTTCAATCCGATCTTGCAACAATTCGATATTATTCACTGACTATAATATTAGAAGTTGAATGCGGATGATTGGCAATCTTTGTTAACACCCTTTGACACAATGTTTCTCTGGCTTGATGATCAGGAGGAAGCTGTCAGGCGTTGAATTCCTTTTACACTTGAAGCGGGATTTTCATTCACAATATTAAGAATTCACTCTTCAACTTCTGGAGTACCTACAGATCATATGGACGACTAGTATCACGAGCGTTTTTTTTTTAAGAACCAGTTTTCCTAAATGGTCCAAAAACTTGACTCAAAAATATTTTAATTGTAAGTTCAGTAAACAAGACATCTGAAAAATAAAAATAAATCGAATATTGTGTTCAGATGAGCAAGTAGTTCCTTGAAATCCGAACTGTTTACCTAAATTGAGGTCTATAATCAGATCCCAAAATATTGAGACTTTGTTTTTGAACACCCTGTATTTCACGAGTTGACGTGTCAAATTCGAGATCGAAACTTTTGAAAAATGCTTATCTATGAAGAACCAACATTTCTAACTGATTCTGAATCTATGTCCTGTGAAACCGATTTTGTGATAGTTTTTCTGGATTATCTTCCAGGAAATAAGAACGGACTCGGAAGAACTCCCCGCGAAATAGTAATATCGAAAATGTTTAACATAGGCAATTCTGATGCAGCGATCCAAGTACTTATCTTCTTCAGCTGAAAATAGATCTCGTTAGATTGTAACATATTTACCGAATCCAAAATTCGATTTTCGTATTCAAATTTTTGTTTTGGTCATGGGATTTCGCTTGGCGGAGGTATTCTTTCACTAACGAATCTCGAAATTTAATGAACTTTGCGCAAACAAGCAACCGTTTCATCCTGCTTGGAGCTCTAACATTTCGATTAGATAGAAATATTCGCTACGAATTTCATACTGATGCTCATTATATTACTCTGACTTTTCGGAGAAATATTCATTGTAGCTATCCCAGAGAAGAAATTACCAATTACATTTTTTACTTTAGTCAAGACAACATAATGTTTTCAGTGTTGTACCAGAAGCTATGCTTTTTTCGAATCACCTTCCATGATTGCCAAATATTCCACTGAATCTGATCAAAAAATTATAAAGAAAAGATGACCTAGCTTGGCAAAATAGGAAAAAAATTACTAAGGGCCGGTTTATTTAACCTTTCTGTGAATGTTAACTACATCCTCGTTCAATTTGCAGATGTCCCAATAACTATAAGGGGTTTGGGTAACTGTCGAGTCATGTATCTGTTCCAGGGACGGGCCGAAGCCAAATTTTTTGGGGGGGAATTCCATCGAAAATTTACCAACTGTACATTGAATTAACAGGAAACCGCTATACATATTATGGTATAATATTTGTTTCGGTAGAAAAAATTCAAAACGATGAGTCTGTTTTTTTTCATGAAGGGTATCTTGATGTTGCTTGAAACTTTGAGAAACCCTACTTGTTTGTTTCTTCTGTTTTGTAGCTTTTCTTTATTTCTTGGAATCTGGGAGCGAAGGCACGGCTCAGTTTCATCACAGAAAATATTTTTTCTGAAAAATCTATTCTTTTTATTCTGTGAAAGGAGTAAATATTGGGAATCAAAGTGATAAGAAATTAACGTTGATTTTCCAATTACCCACTATGTAATAATGTGAGTTATTTTATTTCATGGAATCGTTTTAAAGTGAGGAGTACCTTGAAGTATGTTTGAACCTTTGAGATACACTTTTGGGGTCATTGTTTGATTACGTTCAGTTTCATTTTTTGCCGTATCTCAAAATTTCAAGCATCATAAAACAAGACATTTTTCACAAAAAGAACAGATTCCATAAAATAAAGAAATATACATGATTGAATGTTGGGTGGATGAAAAATCGAAGTTAATTACTTACCACTTTGATGAAATTCATAATATTGAAACTGCTCATCCCTAACATGGATCCAATTAAGAAAATGATAGGAACAAAGTTTTCAGAATCGTTATTTTCCTATCAAGTGCAGAAAGTTTTATTTTTCCGTACGAGACTGCTGTTGCCCGAACGACGCGGAGCGGAGTTCGGGAAAGCAATCGCGTACGGGAAAGATACTTTCTGCACAAGATAGGAACATTATTTTTTCTACGACCCCACATTGAAAATATATACTTTATTTCAACATACAAAATATTCCATGAAAATCCATAATACACATGAATTCTACATGTCGTCACCATGGTATTCTCATCGTTGACGTTCGATGCATAGGAACATATCATAATTCAGTTTATTCTTTAATGAAAGTGTGCGGGAAAGTGACACTTTCTAAACTAAAATATGTACGGGGAAGTGGGTTAAAACGCACGTTCGTAGAAAAAATATATTTCGTTTGATGAAAAATGTGCCTTTTTTTGCTGGCAGATTCCATGAAATAAAGAGAATAAGAAATGAAACAGAAAATGTGTGTCATAAATCAAGATACTTCTTGAGATGGTCGAGACTGGGTCGTGGGTTAGAATTTATCTTTGAAGAAAATATGTTTTCAATGTCGGAGATAGGCACTTCGGAATAACGGCACAACACTCATTTCTTACTTCTTTATTGATCGAAGAATACTTTACTTATATTTTAATACGATGATACAAGTATAATACAATACGGCGTCGGCATATACAACCAAAGGCCTCTGGCCGACGACTAATTGACTTCATGCGTGGCTCGAAGGCCACGTCGACACTCCCCACTCCTCAACGCAACCGTACCGCGATGTTGAGAAGGGGAACCACCACATTCTTAAAAAAAAACACAGATTTCCAATTTAGTAGGGAAACGGTTTTTTCTCTAAATCAGTCATATTGAAGAAACAATTTCGAACTTAATTTTCTATTTTGAGTAGGCCATTTCGAAGTCTCTGCAGCGTTTATTTCAATCAGTGTTTTGTTGTGTTTGATTTGTGTTTCGAAGCTAATTTCAGTTTTTATTGTTAAAAAAAAATAAAACAAATTGTCTTCCGATATTCTGTGGTCACTGCCCATAATTTTCTTTCACACTTGTTGTCCTTCGTGCATTTTCTATTCATAATTTTTTTTTCTGTAATTTTTCATAAAGCACCACATAACTCAAACTTCACTTTCAATCTTTTTCGGTTCTTTATTAGAATTTATTTACACTTAATATTGTTTATTCGAAACCTATAACAAAAGATCGTACCTAATGATGATTCTGCTTATCTGATAGAAGCAGCAAAAATTTATGATATCAGATGGTTATTTTATTACAAAGTCCATGCGACGTAACTTAAAAAATTTACAACTAGGTACCTGCTTCTTGAGGCCGCATCTCTTCAAACAAATTGAAAACATTCTGTGTTAAATACCATTTATTACCGGCGATAAATATATTGTCAAGTACTGATTGCAAACTTGTTTTTTCTTATTCAGATTCCTTCGTATTTCATAACTCTTAGAATTTTGTATTTCAACTGCTTTGGAATTTTACGAACTGCTTTGAACTTTTTCCAACTGTTTAGGAATTTTTTTCAACTGCTCTGAAATTTTGCCAACTAGTTTGAAATTTTTTCAACTCTTTTGAAATTTTTCCAACCGCTTTGAAATTTTTCCAACCGCTTTGAGATTTTTCCAACCGCTTTGAAATTTTTCCAACTGCTTTGAAATTTTTCCAAGTCCTTTGAAATTTTTCCAACTCCTTTGAAAATCTTCCGACTGGTTTGAAAATTTGCCAACTTCGTTCAACATTGGGGGGCATCATCCCACACACTTTTCTGGCAGTGCAAAAAAGATGTACCTACAAACTGATATATTCAGTGTTTTTGATTTTAGAAAAATTACGTCTTCTTGTATATTCATGTGGAGCAGGCTTTTTTGACCTGTTCACTCCTGAGTGTAACGACTGGCCTTGCTTTTTTTTTTTTAATTCTTCTGAGACTCTGAGAGTTCTAGAGTTAAGATTTACTTATTTATCAGAAAATACCTTGAAATAGTCAATAATTGTGTGCTTGGAAAACCAGCGACACGCGATTAATTCAAGCAGACGTACCTGCTGAATTCTTGAAAACCTCGCAGTAACACCGATAAACTGTTTCACGAATCCTTGTAGTTAGAGGAGGCGAAAGGTATCTTGATGAATTCCAGCCCTTTTTAATTCGGTAAGACTTGAGGAATATTCAAATCCGATACTTATTTGTCGATTTAATAAAGAAATAAATTCGAAATAAGTATTTTCAGGTAGCAGTAGGTTAAAGGTGGACTTTCGAGCTGGGCGTCTATAACGACAGTGACGCCGCGACAGTAGAAGTACAGTGAAATTACCTAAAGTACCATTGGAGCGTTACTGACGGCGCGACAGTAAAGCTAGTTTCCAATGGTTCTCTAGGGCAGCGTTCACAAACTTACTCAGAGAGTAGAGTAAGAGTATGGCCATATGATCAGAAATATACTTCGGTCTTTACTCCACACTCGTCGTTCACAAACTTACTCAGACAAATGTCATTCAGAATTCAAACATGTGTATAGGTTATGAATAATACTTTTGCATCATATACATTTTTTATTTATCATTTTTATATTGAATTGTTGCTATCATGAATGAATAATAGAAGTTTAAGAAAAAAAATCTCTCTAGTCGTACATTTTCAGTTGTGTCTTCGCAGTATAGTCAATTTTTCTTTTATTTGAAAAGCAGAGCACAAACGTGTTTTTTGATGATTGTGAGAAAACTGATAAATGTTCTCAGGACTTGGAATGACTTTTAATGAGACAGGAAGAATGAAAAAGGATATTATTATTGTCTATAATCTTCTCTTGCAAGCAGAAAATTAAAAATGTTATTACAAGTTTTGTTGTTTTATTGACTCTACGCCAGAAAAAAAATTAAATACTTCGTAACAAAACATAGTTTCATTTGAGGAAGCTAACAAAAAGAAGTTAAAAAAATATTGTATGAAAGATAAAGCAAAATATGAATGAATCTTGACAGATCGAAACTCTCGAATATAACAAAATATCAACGTAGATTCCAAATCAGGTACAAAAAACAGTTATTGTGGGACTTTTCATGTCTCGATTTATTTGAACTTGAACGGACCACTCTAGGTTCTGCAATACAGGGAAAAACTCTTTTTTTCTTTACCATTATCTCTCGGTAAAGTTCACTTTGAGCTTCGTTAATTCACTGCTAGCAATTTCATTAAATTTATTAATCATTGAAGTAATTCTTTCCAATATTTCTTTATTTCACAGAATAGTTGTTTCACTTGAAAAATTAATTATATTTCGTTATGGAAATGAAACAAAACCAGAAATAAATATTTATTTGAATAATATTCAAGTTTCAAAAAGTACGCGGGAGCACGACAGAATGAAAATCGTACGTCACAACTGTCAGAGTATGTGTTTACTCTCCCAAATAGCAGAGTATGCAGAGCTTACTCAGAGGAAGTTTATGAACGCTCACAGAGTATACTCCGAGGAAGACAAAGCAAGTCACCTTTAGTGTTTTTCATCAACACCAACTTAATTCCTGTGACTCAAAAGTTACTGATGGGATATTACCAAAATAATTTGCGAGATTTGGATTGTTGGATAGTTTCTCAGCCATGAATTTTAATGAATTAGAAGTTGCGATTTTCGGAATTCATTTCTTGCAATCTCGGATGAATAACGTAGGCATAATTTTCGGAAGAGCTTCAAAATTTATTTTTAGTGATGCGATGAATAATTCTGTGAGAATCATCAAAATTCTCATGTAACTGCATATCAATATTTAATGTGTTCGGAGAAACTGCCGCTGATAATGAATAATTGACTATGTATTACACCCTCATATCTGTCAGAATCAATCTCGCTTCAATGGGTGAAAATGAACTTCTACCTCAGGCAAAACCATGGTCATATTCGCAGACGTGCCGAGATGTTTCCTGTCTCCGTAGCAGCTTCAGTTGACAAGTGAAATGGCGAGAGGTGAAATGTACATTGATTAATAGGTAGAAGGCGACTTGAAATTGTAGGGATCTACATTGACTGATGAGTATTGCCTCCTTATCGGCTAATCACTTCAGTCATCGTATTGACATTTACCTTCTGAGCAAAAAACGAATGACAGGTGAGAAGCTTTGACGTGATTTCGAATTTATCGCCGAGTAAAGAACCCCAATAATGTTAATTTTAGGTGAAAAATTATTTCTTAATAAAAACCCTAAGGGACAAATAACATCTTTATATATTTAAAACAGATTTGTAAGATGAAGAGTGAAAATTAAAAAACTAATTTTCATGATGGTCGACATTCAGCTGATTCTATATTTGCATCATAAGGCTCTAGGAATGATCTCAAATATGAAGTATACGAAAGAGAGAAAAAATCGAAATGCGAAATACAAATTGGAATACTTAAAATTCAATAAAGTCAATACGGAGCTAAAAATCATTGGGTTAGGCAACGTGAAATGAATAGATAAACAACTTCTCGCAAATTTGTTCTTGTATCCTCAGAGCTCTTGCAGAAGAGTTAGAATCTGAAGTATAATAACAATTGATGTATCACAACTAAAAATACATGACTCACACTTCAACACTTTGTGACTCTTTTTGAAATTTAGAACTCTTGAAATTCATGACACTTTGGTATTTCAGGTTGTATAACATTACTTTTCCATTGAAGTAAATGTTATGAAACAAATTCAATTATCTCTCAGAGAAAGTTTGCTTTTGATACCAATCGGTCTTCGAAGAACCACCAGCAGCACGATAAACCTTCAAATCCAAAAAGGCTAAATTTTTGTTGTTTCAGTCTGTCTGACAATATAATCAATAAGGATATCGTACTCGGTTGTCGAGAGACGAGAAAATTAAATTGTGGCCACAACTACAGATACGTATCATGTATTCAACGAATTTTAAACTAACTTAAAATTGAATGAACATTAAACAATACAGGAAAAATATTTTGTATTTTGATTGTTCATATTCAAACTCTTGCTAGAGCTTTGAATGTGCAAAAGTAAGGTTGCAAAACTTATTCGGTTAAAATAGGGAGCGAGTAGCAAATCGGTTCTGCTGCTGTTTATTCATATTGAAGATGGTATTTTAACATTTTAGCCTTGAGACAAAATCACAGGAGATTCAAAACGTTGACGATGTATTCATAGAAAAATTTATTATTGGTGAAATTCCTTCAAAAAATTAATTCACTATTAAAAACATAGAAGTTAACAGTAATCCAAGTTTACGAAGAGTTCATTATTCGAAGTGATTTATTCATTCAACCTTTCCATGCGAATCTATATTGGAACATATAAAATCTCAGGTGAATAAATATACAGGGTGTTTTCAACGGCGAAGCCATTTTAAGAGAAAATAGAACTCACCAGAATAATTATGAACGAGATATTCTTGATAATGGTATATTTGTTGAAACATTATTTTGTTGTTTCCATTAACTATGTGATGAGTTGTTACCGATGAAAACAGCCGAAATAATGTTTCAACAATCACTAGAATAAGTCATTATACCAAAAATTCAAACATTCCCTTTGTCGGATATATTCGACAGCAAATTCAACCACAAATCATAAAAATTCGAACTTCCGAGAATTGATCTGATTTTTACTCATTGAGCCTACCATCTGATTCGATTTCCAGCTGGTGCGATGTCATTTTACTGAAAACCATCTGAGACAGTGTGTGATTTCCGATGCACAGGTTTCATCTAAAAAAAATCTACGAATGTCTCTGCACTGTGATATTGTCATAAATATGTATGTATTAACGATATCATACAGAGAAACGGTTTTTATTTTCTTATGCAAAAACCGTGCATCGGATCCAGTGATCAACTTAGGAAAGAAATGATTGGGAAAAATATAGGGCGCTACCTTCTCAAGAGAATAGTTAAAATGATAAATCATGTTGATACCTATATTCTTGAAGGGAACTTTATCCCCTCCAACTTTATAATTCGACCATTTTTTCTATGATCGTCCATATACAATGTAACAAGGACATTATATCTCGACAACATTTGGACATTTCCACATTTTTTATGTGGATGGTTTTTCATAGAATTCACCGTTCTCAAAATGTAGGCAAAACTCGTAAAATTGAGGCCTTCTTTACCTCTCCTACTCTTCCCTTTCAGACATTCAATCACTGAACTATGGGTATCCAAACTGCAAACATGTCTCGAGAATTTCAATAGTTTTGATTATTGTTTTTATGATAGGAACGATCAATGTGGAAGACAATTCGATCCTTTTGTTGGAACTAATACTGCTCTTATTCATAGAAACAAGCGTGCAAAATTTTCCAATTGTTGTGGCGTCATGAGCATTCGAAAATATTGTTTTTACTTTACATAATAGAGAAGATAATGGTAATTATAAAAACAATTCACTTTCCTACACGTGTACAAGAAACATGAAATAATTCACTCAACAATAGTAGTGCAGGAGCACTACTAAGAATAGAATTCTTTCTAATGTAAATTCACGTGTTAGCGTACAAACTGTGCGCAGATAATATTTATATGCTCTTCCATATGCCCACTCGATCATTTGAATTATGACGCAATTTTGTCTGAATTTATTTGTATTCCTGAAAGAAAATTTCATCATCGGAACCTCATTTTTGTATTATTTTTTATTTCATTTTTCAACGAAGTTCGGATATACAGAGTGAAACGGAGGTGACCGTTAGATTTTAGGTGAAGTTTACACTTGTCGAGGCAGTTTCGAAACAATGTTTAGTATCGTAAATTTCATGATGTACCTTGTACATACCTAATCGCTCTTTGGAGAGGATAATTCGAAGCTTTTTGGACCAACTTCAGTCTCACTGATAATGGGAAGTCTGTGGGACTGAAGTTCAAAGGGGTTCCATCTTTATTCGAAGTACCCTCTCCAAAGGGTGATTATGTACACCATAAAATGTACGAAAAGCACGATAAGTTTGACAAACAAAACCATTATTTTGATGAAATTTTTTCAACAATTTGCAGGCGTTTTTTCTGGTTTAAGTCCATTCATAATGAAATGTCAAACCCTACTAAACAAAAATCAAAAATCAAATGTAAAATAGGTTGTAAAATAATGCAGTCTTGTCAATTCAAAATATCACTCTAAAAAAGAAACACCCGATATGCAATTGGGGACTTTAATTGAGAGTCTACAGGTTGATTTGCCCGATTCGGCCGATTTTTCCTTTATTCATAACTTTGATATGGCTTGATTAATTTTGATGCAATTTCAAGTGTAGAACAATATGATTGTGTACTTTCAGAAATTCTGAAACTTTTCCAAAGATAAAGGGTGGAAATAATGATAATGTTAGATTAAATTTGGATGGGGAAAAAACACTTTGTACATTCAATTTACAAAAATTCGCTAACTGTTTCAGATTCAACCATAATGTAAGATCACTGAGGGATTGTAATTTTTTTGGCACACCTCTAGTTTTCCTAGAAAAAATTTCGAAAGAAGAACAATATGGTTATTTCGCTCCGAAGTAGTGAGAATATTAGATAGTAAAAGTAAAGCTGTAGTATGGCTTGAACAATTTTGATGGAATTTCCAGTGTAGGATGATATTATTATGCACCTTCAATAATCACAACACTTTTGAATAATTTGAGTCCGAATTAACGTCCATGTAGATAAAATTAACTATTTCATAGCGGGAATCTGCACAATAAAAATGATATCCTTCTCTGAACCCTATTTATTATATCGCCGACGTTTCTAAACTATGAATGGTTTCTTTCTCAGGGCTAACAAAAGATGAATGAATATCTTTTGGCTAGATATTTCAGTACAAGGTGATTGTTTATATTTTACTCAATAGCTATCTCACTAAATATTGTTCGTACGAAAACGTTTGAATGGGTTAATTTCAAGTATTTTTCATGTGCATTCAGAATTATGTACTAAGAAATTCATAAAGGCATCGAAAACCTAAAAATTTGTTGTGAACTATTGTTTTTTAAATGGTACATCCTGTATTTTATTTTTCTTATCGGTAGAACACTTTCTTCTGATTTCAAATATATCTATTTTATTGACTTTGATTTCGGCAATGTTTGAAAAATATAGGTTTTTTCGTCTGAATCTAAGGCAGCTGGGTAAGGCCACTCGAGAATGCTGTGATTTCTTCATATCGAAGTTCTATTCTATGGCCTCCTGATAGTCCCTACTTTACCTCCTTGAACACTTTCTTATGGGGATATTCAAAATATAAAGTGTATATGCCCCTCCTGAAAATATTGAAGGGATTGATTTAAGAATAGAGGAAGAAAACCTCAATATATTCCATAAATGGTAAGGAAAACCCTTAAAGAATAAAAAAAAGAAATCTACTGTGGGTAGACGTATACCAGGATCATTTGAACACTCAATTGAACTTTTAGTTAATATATAAATAAAATAAATAGCAGTTGTTTTTTATCCACGTTTCCTTTGATATAAAGAAATCGCATCGTTATCACTTGGCATTCCACAGCTGCCTTAGATTAAGAAGAAACTATCTATATTTTTCAAAAACTGCCGAAATTAACCTCAATAAAGTGGTATATATATATATATATATATATATATATGTACTTGAAATCATAAGAAAGAGCTCTACCGATTAAAAGAATAAAATACAGGGTGTACCATTTGAAAAACAATAGTTCATTACAAATTTTCATCTTTTCGATGCCCTTATGAATTTCTCAGTACTGAATTCTGAATTCCCATAAAAAATATTCAAAATTCAAATTTGCCCATTCAAACATTTTTGTACTACCAATATTAACTGAGAAACCTTTTGAGTAAAATATAAACAATCACCTTGTACTAACCTCATAATAACCAATTCAGTAGATATTCTTCTAGTTCTTACAATATATAGTATTTTATCTTAAATCATTCAAAATCTTTCAAAAACATAAATGACACGGAAAATATTTCAGCCCAAGATATCTGTGCCACATGTGGTAACATGAATATGATAGAAAGGTTAACCAGTCAAGAATATATAAAACTGAACTTTCCTCATCTTCTTTTTAATATATATATATAAGTTTCAACTGTCGCTCAAATGAAACAGAGTAACTTGAACAACTGACGACACTGTATAAATAAGAAACTCCTAACGGATACCTCAATTTCATGCCAGCATAATAATACTTCATATGATATTGTTGAAAATAATACTCAAGTTTTGTATATCTTCTCTGTAATTTACAGTATTATGCGGGTTGTAAAAACACCCTGTACATTCCGTTTTTAATCATTTGCTACCTGTTTCAGATTCTACCATAATGTGGCATTACTCAGGTGTTTTATTTATTTTCATTGGCACACTTTAGGTTTTCTTAGAAATAAATTTGTAAAAGAGAACAATATCGTAATTTCGCTCCAAATTGTCCAAATTGAAGCTCTTCCTGAGTTCTAAGGTAGTTGCTACCAATTCGAAATTCAATTTTAAACACTCATCATATTCTGATGTTTGGGATCATTTGATTCAGAAGATATCCTTGTACGTACCTATGTAAAACATTTACTTAAATGAAAACGATACCAGAATAAACATCCGAAACATATGGAAGGCAAAAGTTAACTCAAAATTTACATAAAATTTTCAAAATGGTTTTGGTTTTTTTATACATATTTGCAACCTTTTCACTCAATTCGAAATTGACCTTCTAATCATATACATTATTTGGCTTGGGCCAGTAGACGGAAGTTTAGTTGGCTCTCACATTTGTGCGAATGGTGAAATTTACCTCAACTTTTTTGAAAATAGTTTATTAAATTTATATTTAAAAGTAGAGAAAATCTAATTGAAAGAATTTTATAGTTTGAAACAAAATCAAGAGCTCACAGGGAACCACTCAGAAAATTCAATGTAAATTTTGTGTTAATTCTTTGTTTTGCCTCCCATATGTAATGTAAATCAGTATGTATTTGTTTCCATTCATGTAGATTGTCTTGGTTCATGTGCGTATGCGCTTTGCGTCATTGTACGATATAGATCTACTATCTAGTTCAGAATATTCTCACTGCTTTGGAGCGATTTCGACCCTGTATCTATGAAAAAGTTTTGAAATTTCTGAAAGTACACAATCATATTGGTTGAATCGGACGCATCACCCTGTAGACTCTCAATTGAGTCCTCCAACCATAAATCAAACATTGTTTCGAAACTCTCACTAGTGTAAACGTCGCCTAAAGTCTGACGGTCCCGTCCGGAATTACCCTGTATAAGTGATGATTTTTCGGACCTTCTTATATTCATATTGGAAGACATTAGGAACCATAGTTGAACCAGATTGATTATTGAAATTAGCAACGGTTGAGATCATTATGTATGTGCTGCATATCGAACAATATAAAACTTGTTTCATCTCAGAGAATATTGAGTTGTCCATTTCAAGAATACATTATTGATGCATAATAAAGTATTTTCAATATCTCTTACACCAACAACCATTTCTTCGATAACTCCCTGCTCGGTTATACTCACAGGAAATACGCCTGTAATTGCATGTACTCGTTGCTAGGAAATGGCATGTCCACTTTGAAATATTAATTATTTCGTGACCATTTTACTGATCGATAAAAACTAATTTTATCCTTCATCTGAGTGGAAAGAAAGGGAATTTTTATCAATGCTCTCAGAAGATACTAATTTAGTTGGGTCAGAAAATGATTGGAGTTGAAATTATTACAACAGAGTTTACACTTTGGGTTGGTTTCCGCATATTTTTGGGAATCATTGGTTTCATGCATTCCTTCAAGGTTACGGGACCTTTATCCTGCATAACACCATTATTGAAAGAAAAACTTTATTCCAATATTGTTCAGTTTCTAAACACAAAGTGGCCAATTTGACCAGTAGGTATTACTGAAGACCTAATATGAGAAACTTCGAACTTCGTTTCACCGTTTTATATCGTGTTGTTCACAATCATCCTCGACTCAAATCAACATAGATAAATTCAAAATAATCAAAAATCTAAATAATCATCGAAATCAAATAGTTATCAAGCTATTGCATATCTTTCATCTCAGGTTTTGAGCGCGGCGACCAAATGTAGAAATTCCGTAACGAAGAAGCCTAACACACCCACTCCAACCGTCACAGCGGTGCAGCAAAGCCGTGTATCGTCGGTTCAGGGTTCAGTTCGGCAGACTTCGGCAAGGTGTTTGGGTGCGTGTAGAGTGTATGAAGCTCGCACGGATCGAGACGAGCTGCTCCGAAATTGGAAGAATACGTAAACAGCTGGAACTTTTGACAAAAATAGTATATGAGTATAGTAAATCACATTCTCGGGAACTCGTTTATGCTGCACTGTCTCGGGTGACTAATATCGAAAAATTGTATATTACGACAAAAAATGATAATTCTGCATTTAATTTTTATCATAATCGAAGGCAAGCTCAGCAAGCTGCATCGACTACATCTTTGTTGCAAGAATTCAAAAGACTGTCTTTAAATAGTGTTCAGACGATAGCTCAAAGTGTCTTAGATTTCATTAGTAATAGAAATGGCATTTCAATAATGACTTTCAATTGACAAAGTCTACTTAGTCACAAATACGATTCACAAGATTCAGTTACGAGACAAACTAATGTGTTACTTCTTACCGAAACATGCATGACGCGCGATATTCCGATTGAAATACCTTATTTCAATTGTATTGTTCAATTCAAACGAGATACTGTTCCAAAAGGTGGGGTTGCTATTTACCAAAATAGTAATAATGTCATTGATATTATGACTCCGAATATTGAAATAAATATTGAAGACGAATCCAAAATTGGACGAGGTAGAGCATTTTAATCATCGCACTTTACTGGAGTACACTGAAGAAGGGTCGAAAATTCTTGGTACAAATGGTAATAAATTTCCACTTATCTTCGATGGCGATTTCAACAATTGAATTCCGGAAAAATATTTTTTCCGGAATTCAATTCCGTATGCACGCCATTAATTTTCAATTTTTTACTTTCGGATTATTTGGAGCCTGTCCGCGTGAAGAATTGTGTAATTTATCAGTGGAAGACATCCAAGCAACAAATAAATCATTGGTTATACACCTTCCAAATACAAAAAAGAAAGTAAGTCGTTCTTTCAGTATTATTGGGAAGTATGTAGACTATTTTCATAAGTACTTTGCACTGCGCCCTTTCGTCGTTTTTTCCTGAAATATATGATTAATAAATGCACTGCCAATCCAGTTGGTATTAATACATTTGGGAAAATTCCCACTATTGTTGCCGAATTCCTCAAACTGCCAGAAACAAAGCAATATACAGGACACTGTTTTGTGCTAGCAGAATCAGGAGCAAATATTACGAATATAAAAAAAAACATTGTGCATGGAAGTCAACGCCGGTAGCCAAGGGCTATGTTGATCCTTCCATTGCATATAGAAATGTCATTGCTGAAAAAATTCTCCCAACCTCAACAGATTTTGGATCATCATCATTCAATATTGTACTTTCGGTTTCTACAAGTACTAATGGTGGTGAGGATTCTAATAATGTGTTGCGAAGCTCCCTAACGTCACAGGGCATTAATGTTAGTAATTGTTCTAGTTTTACGATTAATATTAATGTTCATGAGAAATGATTGTTAAATATTGATAATAAAAATTTGCAATTCTGAATTTTTCTCATCTGATTTCATCGTAAGAAAATGGAGTGCTAAAAATATTTTCAACACTAATTTTAAAAATATTTTCAATACGCTTCCACGTAAACAATCAATTCTAACATTGTTTGCTGTCATTAAAAGTGTCCTTTTAATGGCAGTTGTACAAAAAATAATTTATATTCATAGGCTCACACTAGGAATTGCAGATTGATTATTTCATTTTTTGAATTTATCCATGTTTGAAAAATGTGTGGCCTCCATGAAGGCGACGAATTTTTTGTTCATTCATTCGTTTTTTTTCAAATCAGTCCGTTCAGTTGAAAATCTTCCTCCCTTTTGAAAAAGTCTTTCGAATAAAAATGTTTTTTATTTGGGATTTATCGTTTCCTGAATTTCGAAAAACAAAATTATTAGTCTGAAGTAAATTGTTTATTCATAATTCACACAGCGACGTTTCGTTTCTCTTCGTTTTCAGGCCAAAATTTCAATAGATAATCTTACTATTTCAAACATTCCATAAAAAAACTAAGTTCATGAACCAGCAGAATGACAAAATAATGAAAATTAATATACCTAACCCAGACAAACAATGATGAGAAATATTCCAAAGAAAAGTCCATCTTTATGAATATGGATTTCAAAATCATTCGGTACATTCAAATTTGTAACAATATGGTGGGAATTTATGTTCATCTCGGGGACTCAGATTATCTTGACCCACAGGTAGATATGGGATCATACGAATGAAAGAATAATGAGCTTCCCATACGCGGTTCGAATTTCCAATTTCCTCTCCTTTATCAAATTATTATGATATATGCTTTGTTGAGGCAACCAATATCAGACCGTGAATTTAAGCTTTTGCGATGTTTTCTGATACAGAGTGAGTCTTTGACTCAGTGGCATGATTATGATGCTAGACCCTCGAACTGGCTTTCGGAAATTAATGTACGACGACGGCCGAAATGCTCGAAAGAACAAGTGACGATATTTTCTCATTATAAAATGCAAAGTGACTGCATCAACTGGCCGAAGATTTTTTAAACCTTTTTGTTACTGGCCCTGAAACCAGTCATTTTGGGGGATTTGTTAATCTCGAGGTTCCTTAAGTTCAAAATTTTATATTGGGACGCTAAGAACCTTATCTGATTCATGAGATGAGAACATAGTGCAATTGAATCAATCAAGTTTAAATTTTGGAAAAAGGAATGAGAAACTGAGTGGAGAGCCCCCAAAAACTCATGTTAGGATGGCTTACATCAGTCAGTATGTTCCAAAAACTACTTTTTAGGTAAAGAATGAACACTTTTATGAAATTTGCAAAGTTGTGCTTGCTCTTTCTCTGCCAACCTCCAAGAATTGAATTGAATAAATTGAAAATAGTAATAATCGGAATGAATACTATCTTCAATTCATAGGCTCACAGATCTTTCATCATGAGGCTGGAGAAATGAGATTTTGCTACTGAGGAAGAGATGTACCGGTTTCACCCTCATTTTGAATCATCAGTTTCCCATATCCCTCAGTGACAAAATCTTCAAGAAATTCTACTTTTGAACCAACTAATATAAGCCTTTTGAGTAAAACAACACAAATGGCGACCTCTAGTAGCATCAGAAGAGACCGCTTCCAGTCACACTCTAAAAAAACTACTTCACATCCTATTTCACTCCTTGAGATTCCAGTAGTGGCCCTAAATCAGGGCCATCAAGTTTCTCGGAGTGATGAAAACGCCTAATTCGTTCAACGATTGTGAAGCCAAGAATTAAAAAAAAAGACAAATAGAATAAGAAATTCTCGATGTGGCCGTTTGTTCTCTTTTTTCTTAGGACATTCTTCATGTTCCAATACGATTAAAACATTTTAACGTGATAAAAAATTGAGTGAGTTTTCTTGAACCGAATTGCAAAAGGAACACTCATATTTGAAGATAATGAAATTGAGAATATTTGAACGAAAAAACCCGAAAAAAATTATTTGAATTGCTTTCTTCACAGACCTCGAAATGTTTTCCTAGCGAAAACATAAATTGAATAGTTTATTTTTGATAATTCGAAAACTTCTAGTAAACTGAGATTTTCTGTTTGCTTTTTTGTTTCCATTCGGAGAATAAGTTCAGTCGTAGGTACTCTACACTCTTTGTTCCCATTTTATATTGGACGCTTCAGGAAGATAAAATCCAATGATTGAGTTTAGAGTTTCTCCAACGTTCCTTACCGGAAGAGAAATGAGAAATGAACTGACATTGATTCACGATATTATATTTCCCCATTATTTCCTACGAGAAAAGCAGAAAATTCTATCGAAACGTTCGGAATTATACAGGGTCTTTCACGAGGAACCTCACCCATATTTATACGGGAAACTACTGAACGTATTTTCATTAAATTCAGCACTTATAAGTATTTCACGATGCTGATGAAATCTAAAATATTTTCAAGGCATGAGCACCTCCGGTTTTTCCGGAAATTACGTCAACTTCCGTTTTTCAAATTAGAACACCATTTTTTTATTGCAGAAATAGATCCCTTAGAAAATTTCAAGTTATTTTGATGTAACATTTTTCAGTTTTGGTTGGAAAATTCTCTCTGAGCGGGAAAATTCGAAAAAAAAATCGAAAATAGAGCTCCGCTGAAACAAGAATAACTTCGAGGTTTTTGGATGGAAAATTTTCATTTTTGGGATTTTTCAAGATGTAAGATTGATGTATCCACTTTGAAAATCGAAATCGCGATTCATGATACAGGGGGTGAAAAAATCGCTTTCAAAGTTAGGGATGACAAAATCGTGAAAAATCAATTTTTTCAAATTAGAACCCCATTTTTTTATGGCAGATATTGAATCAACGTTAAAAAATAATGTGAGTGTATGCATCACACCCTTGCCCTAAAGTGGATATTTTCTGGGTTATTCACAAAAAACTGTTTTTGGTCTTGAATTTTCAGCTATTTCTTTTCCCTTCACGCCAAAAAGATGAAATTTTCAGGAACTGTTACTTAAACCATGTTTTAGATTTTACTACCCTAATATGCAAGAAAAAAAAGTTACAGGTTGTTCCTAAATAGATGGCGAATTTTGATTCGAATTTGTATCGGAAACTAATTTCAACTAATCGGCCATCGGTTTTCTCTCCAGTGATGAATAAATCATTCCTTATGAACCATATGCAAAAACTTACCATGTTTTACATTCTTTTTTTTTAATGATAGATATTGTGACATATTAATAATATGTATATTGTTGTTCTATGTTAAGTATCTATGGTTGGACATTGACATACCTGCAATGTCCATTGTCACTTGTCAATTATCAGATGTAAGACACACGCTACTTGTAGATGCTGGATGTGAATATAAAATCAAAATATAATCTTCGTTTAATTTTAATATCATAATAGGAATAAGACATAAAACGATACATGGTGTCAGGTTATACGATTTTGGATCAAAACAGAATAATATTTTGGTCAAAACGTGAGTACTTAACCTTCTTAAAATGGAAGCACTCAGTGGAAGTTTTTAAACCACCAAGAAGCCTAATATTTGATATGAATATTCATAAAAACTTCGAAATATTCTTAAGAAGTTTGGACATATACATGAGCGCAACAGGACTAAATGGGAAAGACGAAAAAACGAAAATAGCAATATTCCTCAACCTGGCTGGTGAAGAAGCACAGATAAAATTTCAAACATTTGATCTGTCTGAACAAAAACGGCAGAAATATGAAGAGGTCGTCAATGCCTTTCAAGAATACTGCAAGCCCCTCAGGAATGAAACCTTTGATCGGTACAAATTTTTCACTCGTATACAACAAGAAGGAGAAAGTTTTGACAATTTCATCACTGATATAAAAATTTTGGCGTCAACATGCAATTTTGGTAACCTGGAAAAATCGTTGCTAAGAGACAAGATTGTAAGTGGGATACTGGATCTATCCATACAAGAAAGGTTACTGCAGCAATCGAGGCTAACATTGGAAAAAGCTGAAGAGATATGCAGAGGTTCAGAGATAAGTAAGAGACAGGTGAAGGAGTTGAAGAATCATAAAGAAGTGGACTTAATACAAAGGAAAACAAGAAGTGACAGACCTAAAAGTGCACAGGTTAGTAATAAACTTATAAATAATAATGTTATTAAAAATAATTATGACTGTTTAAAATGTGGTCGTAATCATGGACCTAAAAACTGTCCTGCTTTTGGAAAATTATGTCAATTTTGCTCGAAACCTAATCACTTCTCAGTAGGTTGTAAATACAAGACAAACAGTAGGAAGTTCAACCAGCCTTCCAAATCAGGTTATACTCCTCAATTCAAGAAAAGAGTACATGAAGTAAATGATAGTTCTAATAATCATAATAATGATACTAGTGATGAAGATTCACCTTTTATTGATAGTATTGAGATATCTATTGATAATATAGAAGAAAATAGGAATGGAAGTAAGGCTGTTTGGAGAGTCCCTGTAATAATTAATAGTCAAACTGTAAATTTTAAATTGGATACTGGTGCTGATTGCAATTGCATGTCTATTAGTACTTATGAAAAACTAGGACTGAAAAGAGGAAATGTTATTGATACAGGTGTTTCTATAATTACATATAGTAACGTAAAGGTAAAGTGCTTAGGTTATGCTGTTGTACAGTGCATTGTAAAAGGGGCTCGGTACAATGTCAAAATATATATAGTGGAAACACAAAATATTCCCATTCTTGGATTAAATGCATGCATTAAAATGAATTTAATAAAACGAATAGAAACGTTGCAAAGTTTTAGTGATAAAGATAGTTTCATAAATAATAATTTAGAATTATTCGAGGGCACAGGCAAGATACCTTTTCAATATAAAATTATGTTGAAACAAAAAGCTGAACCTCATGTTAGTGGTTGTAGAAGAATTCCTGAGACTGTTAAAAATAAACTAAAAGATACTTTAGATGACTTAGTAAAACGTGACATAATAATGAAAGTAGAAGAGACAACAGAGTGGGTAAATAATATAGTGATAGTGGAGAAACCAAATGGCTCCTTGAGAATTTGCTTAGATCCGTTACATTTAAATAAAAATATAATTCCTGACCAGTTCCCAATTCCAACATTAGAAGACTTAGCAGTCAAATTGAAAGATAAATCAATATTTACAGTAATTGATTTAAAAGAAGGGTTTTATCAAATACCATTAGAGAAAGAAAGTATGAAGTATACATGTTTTTTGACACCTTTTGGTAAGTTTTGTTTTCGAAGACTTCCTTTTGGTCTCAAAGTAAGTCCTGAAGTCTTTCAGAGAACAATAGAAAAGATATTTGGAGATCTTAAAGTAGGCATATATTTTGATGATCTAATAATAGGGGGCGCTACTGTTGAAGAGCATGATTCAGTTTTGTTTGAAGTGTTAAAACGTGCAAAAAAATATGGTATTAAATTTAATAGGAATAAAGTACAATTTAAAGTACATGAAGTGAAATATCTAGGACAAATATTCTCTTCTACAGGTATATCTCCTGATAGTAATTATATACAAGCTGTGTTAAATATACAAACACCAAATGATAAAAAACAACTTCTTCGCATAATTGGCATGCTCAATTACCTTACAAAGTATATTCCTAATTTATCTAATTTTTTATCTCCTCTTAGAGAGCTTATAAAGAAAAATATGCCCTTTGTTTGGAATGATAATCATACAAAAATTTTAAATGATATTAAAAAGTATATTACACAAATGCCACAGTTGCAGATATTTGATCCAAATCATCAGATAGTAGTACAGACTGATGCAAGTAAAAATGGACTTGGTGGGTGTCTACTTCAAAGAGGAAAACCAGTAGCTTTTTGTTCAAGAGCAATGACAGAGGCTGAAACCCGTTATCCACAAATTGACAAGGAATTATTGGCTATTTGTTTTTCTCTTGAAAAATTTCACAACTTTGTGTATGGAAGGAAAATATTAGTTAACACTGATCATAGACCGTTAGTGTCAATCTGTAAAAAAGATTTTTATAAAGTGTCTGGTCGACTACAAAGACTTAAGTTAAGACTTTTGAAGTATAATTTTGATGTTGAGTATTTGCCAGGGAAGTATATGTACATTGCAGATTTGTTATCAAGAAGTTTTCTTAAAGAGAATACTGATAATAAAAGTCAAGTAGATACTAATTTTATTGTTCATAGTGTGGATATAGAACTTTCTATTTCTGATGTCACACTAACAAGATTAAGAAATGCTACCCGAAATGATTCTACGTTGAAACAAATTATCACCTTCTGTAATAATAGCTGGCCACTTAAATCACAGCTTCCTATTAACTCGGAATTACTGACGTTTTTTAAGATACAAGATTCATTACATTCAAGAGGTGGTCTACTTTTCTTGGATCATAAACTAGTAGTGCCTAATTCTTTGAGATATGCAATGTTAGAAAAACTACATACTGCACATTTAGGTATTGAGAAAACTAAAAGAAGGGCAAGAAAAATTTTCTATTGGCCTAATATGTCTACAGATATACAAAAGTTTATTTCTAAGTGCTCTGTGTGCCTTAAATATTCCCGTAACAATGTTAAAGAACCTATGATACCTCATGATAGACCTAATTTACCTTTTAATAAAATTGCTTCTGACATTTTCACATATGGAGGGTCTGATTATTTGGTTGTAGTAGATTACTTCAGCAACTGGATTGAAATGAATCCCTTGAAATATAAGAGTGCATTTGAAGTTATTAAACATTTTAAACGAATTTTCTCAACTTTCGGAATTCCTAAAGAAGTTATTGCAGATAATGTTCCCTACAATAGCTTAGAATTCAAAAAATTTTCAAAACAATGGGATTTTGCTTTGGTAACGTCTAGTCCACGCTATCCAAAATCAAACGGATTAGCAGAGCGCGCAGTTGGTATTTGTAAAGATATGTTGAAGAAGACCTCTGAAAGTGACACTGATATTCATTTAGCTCTCTTAGATTACAGGACAACTCCTTTGTCAGGTTTAAATTTATCTCCATCAGAGTTATTAAACAACAGATTATTGCGTACAACCTTGCCTGTGACATCGAATATATTGTCTGAAAATCCTGAAGTTGACAAGAAAAAAATTTTTAATCATAGACACAGAAATTGTAAAAATTACAATTCAAGTGCTAAAATCAGAAGTGAGTTCAAGATAGGTGAGAGCATTATTTTCAAAAAAGAACAATGTAGATATTGGCAACAAGGGGAGATAGTTGAGAAAAGTACTACTCCTAGGTCATATCTGGTGAAGGATGAATTTGGCAAAATTTTTAGAAGAAATTCATCTTTTATTAAAACATGTCCCAATCCTACTCTGCCTCTTAGTTCAGAGGTTGAAAATGACATCATTGAACCCAGCCCTAATGAAAACTCATTTTGTAAATCTAATGAATATTCTACTTCTGAGAGTAATGAAAACACTCCTCATAGTGATTCTAATGTTACTAATGGTAATGGTATGACCGGCAGTAACCAATCAGTGAATAAACAATTTTCAAGTGTAACTGATAAAGGTAGTGTTGTTACAAGATATGGTAGAGTTGTAAACAAACCTGAAAGGTATACTGATCAATTGTGACTTCTGTTGATAGTTCGTAAGATGCAAGATGTTATACTTTCTTTAGTTTTAGAAGGGGAGAGATGTGACATATTAATAATATGTATATTGTTGTTCTATGTTAAGTATCTATGGTTGGACATTGACATACCTGCAATGTCCATTGTCACTTGTCAATTATCAGATGTAAGACACACGCTACTTGTAGATGCTGGATGTGAATATAAAATCAAAATATAATCTTCGTTTAATTTTAATATCATAATAGGAATAAGACATAAAACGATACAGATATCATTAATTACATCTGCCAAATAACTCTTTATTCAGTAGCATTTTGTGTTTACTATTAATTTGGTGATAATTCGTATTAAGTTATAAAATCGATCACTATGCCTAATTTTACCAATGAAGATTATTTAAATCTCATTCTACTTCATGGAGAATGTAATAAAGTTGTAGATAGAACGATTCGACTGTTCATTGAGAGGTTTCCTGACCGACCCAGACCAACGAGAGATACCATTAACAGAACCATGACAAACTTGAGAAATGTCGGATCTTTCGTTAAGAAAACTATACACAGAGAAAAAAGTGTAGTAGAAGATGAGAACAATGAAATTACAGTTCTTGCATATTTTCGTGTGAATCCTCAAAATTCTCTCAAAGATGCCGAGATTGATCTGGGATTATCTAAATCGAGTGTTTGGAGAATATTAGAAAAACATAAAATGCACTCATATAAATTCAATAGGGTACAGCATTTGAAGGAAACTGATTTCGTCAGGAGAACAGAGTTTTGCGAAGCTATGATGATTCGATTTCAAGAGAATGAAAACTTTTTGGACTGTATAATTTGGACAGATGAATCTAAATTCACAAAGAATGGTTCTTTCGATAGGCATAACAGTCATTATTGAGATGAAGAGAACAACCACCACTTCAGACAATGGAACTTTCAAGAGACCTGGAGTTTCAATGTTTTTTGCGCCATCAAAAATAATGCAATTCTCGATGTTCACATTTATGATGGGACTTTAACTGGTAAGATAGAACACTACACATGTTTGCATTATTTAAAGAATGTTCTCCCTTAGGAGATAGATATTCTGACATATTGACTCAAATAATTGAGCCGCTAGTACAGAACCATAATGACTTATGGTATCAACAAGATGGCGCGCCTCCACACAATTCACTCAATGTTTAAAAATCCTCTACAGGCTATTTGAAGATCGATGCTGGGTCCACATCTTTGGCCACCACATTCTCCCGATTTAACTCCTTTAGACTATTATGTTTGGGGTAGGATAAAAAATATTGTCTACTCAACTCCCCTGACTGATAAAGAGGACTGCATAGAACGAGTCAGAAATGCGTTCAGGTTTGTTTACATTTTTAGATTCATAGTTTTGAAACTCAATTTGGTTTTTAAACACTTTTGCAGATCTCTTCCTCCCGATGAAATAAGAAGAGCAACGCACGAAGCATTCCTGAGACGTATAAATAAATGTCTAGAAATTAACGGTCAAAACTTTGAGCATCTTCTCTAGTTATAACTGCGAGAGTTTGCCATGGTTCTCCTAATAGTAACTCGAAGTCGGTTTCAAGAAGGGGTGAAAAATCTACAGCATGGTTCAAATAACAGTTCCTGAAAATTTCATCTTTTTGGCGTGAAGGGAAAAGAAATAGCTGAAAATTCAAGACGAAAAACAGTTTTTTGTGAATAACTCAGAAAATATCGATTTTAGGGCAAGGGTGTGATGCATACACTCACATTATTTTTTAACGTAGATTCAATATCTGCCATTAAAAAATGGGGTTCTAATTTGAAAAAATTGATTTTTCACGATTTTGTCATCTCTAACTTTGAAAGTTTTTTTTTCACCCCCTGTATCATGAATCGCGATTTCGATTTTTAAAGTGGATACATCAATCTTACATCTTGAAAAATCCCAAAAATGAAAATTTTCCATCCAAAAACCTCCAAGTTATTCTTGTTTCAGCGGAGCTCTATTTTCGATTTTTTTTTTCGAATTTTCCCGCTCAGAGAGAATTTTCCAACCAAAACTGAAAAATGTTACATCAAAATAACTTGAAATTTTCTAAGGAATCTATTTCTGCAATAAAAAAATGGTGTTCTAATTTGAAAAACGGAAGTTGACGTCATTTCCGGAAAAACCGGAGGTGTTCATGCCTTGAAAATATTTTAGATTTCATCAGCATCGTGAAATACTTATAAGTGCTGAATTTCATGAAAATACGTTCAGTAGTTTCCCGTATAAATATGGGTGAGGTTCCTCGTGAAAGACCCTGTATATCCCAGAGTTCTTCTGCTAGTGTCTCATAACTTGAGAATCTCGACTGTGAAAAGCCAGGGACAAAAAAATCGAGTGTTTGATGAGAATCTGTCTAATGAATTTTAAGACCTATAAGAGGTTCCTATAGGAACTCGCAAAATTCCATATTATAATATGGAATTCCGTTTTTTGTCGACTTCTAAGAATAGGAGATTTCTTTTTGCGAGTTTACCTAGGTAATACTAACATACATATTGAGAAACAAATTGAGAGTTATGTTATGTCATCACTTTTTTTTAATGTTGATACGACGGATTCTTGAAGTATTGGATGCACTAGAATTATCTTTGCAAAGTTCGAAACTGTGTTTATTCAAGAAAGAGCGTTTTTTTTTGACGGATCTAAGAAATAATGTGTTATAGCATTTTAGAAACCTAATCAAATGTGCTAACTTTTGAAGCACATTGCCATATATTGCCGAAATATTAATTTTAAATGTTTGTTTTTGCAAAAAGTGACATTATTTTTCAAGCTGAAACAATTGGCTATCAATTGAATATAATAGGATACAGAAGCACTATTCGGGATAAGATGGGAAAAATAAAATTTGAATAAAGTAAAAAATTGTAGCAACAGGAATTCGAGAATCGTCACAGGTTGTGTATTTTCTCGAATAATACAAAATGCAATATAATTTGAAAAATACAAGACCAAGATTTTTTCAAATATTTTTCTGATGACCACTGTGAATCAGTCTGTTACCCGATTCCTGCTTGACTTCGACTTCTGGGACACCCTGTTTATCAAACTTTACGCTCGGTACACATTTTTGACTCACCCTGAATATAGGTAAATAAACTTTTTCGATTGAAAATTGGGCTTTCTTTTAGATATTCATCAAGGACACAGTGTAGGGCTAAATTTTCACTATATTCTCACGACCTTCCCGCTTGAAGGCGTAAGCAACAATTAAAATCTGCACACATTTTGGGAGTGTGTTAAAAATTTTGATGGCCATATACGTACAACTTTTTCCAAACAGAATTAATTCATGCACAAGAAAGTAGTACCGAAACTTTTGCCTTGTATTATTTATGATTTATGCTTCTGCAAGAACAATAGGATTTTGTATATACAAGATCCACAGATACTAAAAATATTGTTGTGTCTGAAAAATCCCCTACAAGACTCAATGACCCAGTTTAAAAATAATCCTCTTCGCCTATTTCTGTATGAGAAATATACGTTGTACAGACTGACATCCTGCCCAGAAAATTAATCCATAACGGAACAGTGATTGAAAACTAGAATATCAAACAGTGTTGAGAATTTCTTGATCTACATTAGCACCCCTCGATATTTTTAATGTAAAAACTATTTCTGAATAACAATTAATTTACTTTCACCTCATGAAACAGTCTATAGACAACCCAGGAACTTTTTCAGTTAACTAGACTTACCTGTGGAGAAAATAATGTATCTCTGTATTTAAAATTGAAGCACATCTGATACATCTATAAATTATTATTGAATTTTTATAAAATTATAAGAGGAAAACGGCATGAAGTACGAATCAACATAAACGACAAAAAAAAACAAGAGAAACTGTAATCTTCGAAAAATTAACAGAAATAAATGTACTAACAGGTAGACCTCAAAAAATTCATTCATAATTTGCAACATATCGAGTTATGTTGCTAATCCGAGAGTATATTAGGAGTAATTATCCCAATAAGAGTCGATGAGCTCACATTTTTTGGATGCCCTCTAATTTCTTAATAATGGGAACTATTGAACTATTAAACTAACTCCAATGGCAATATTGCAATAGTGTTGTATTTATTCATATTTGACAGAGCGGACAACTGCAATGTGTTCAGTTCAATTTCGAATTCGACACATCGGTCGGAATGATTTTGCAGAATAGATAGAGAACTGGAAACTGTAGACACCCAAGAATGATATTAATTTTTCATGGCGTCTGAAGGTGAAATAAAATGGTGCTTTAGCGAATGACTCCCCTGAGAAAAGCAGTATGGAAATTTCTTTCGACTCTTGTTTCCTTGTTCGCTGAATATTGAGTCGAAGCAGTGGTGGAAACACACCGTTACGAGATGGAAAAATGTCGAAAGCTTTTCCAGTTGATTGTGTTGAATTGAATGGATGCATATTTTTATGGATTCCATGAATCTGTCCAAGATACAGCGAAATGGTCTACAACAACGTAACGTGAACAGATTTAAATAAACCTATCTAGGTACACTGTAGCGCGCAAAATTAACAGGACGAAAAAAGATTCCCCTGAATTCAATCTGTGATCATTTTTACAATTCGAGACCAATTTCGTTAATTTTGTGTCAATAAGCTGATGCTTTCATTATCAGATATTAAGGTTAAGATGTCGATTTCACAATCAGGTAAAATGGATACGTTGCCATATAGGTGAGTATTGAACGTATAAACGATGAATGGGAAAAAATGGAATGAAAAATTTCTTGCAGTCTTTAGAAGTATTCTGAAGAATACCGGAAAATTAAAAGGCTACAAGTAGCTTCAGTAGAATACACACCAGAGGGGAAAAGAAAGTAAAGAAATATTCAACATTTCGCTTAGTATTTTCCATAATATACAGGGTATTTCATGATGCATCGGATCTTGGTAATCTGCATCCGAAATTTTAGCTTCCTATGATTTTTAGTATGGAAGTAATGGATGTTTCATCGAAGGTATGTTTTGCACAAAAAAAGAAGAAATTATTTAATTACTCAGAAACCACTGAAGATGAGGAAAAGAAAAAGGTACCAAAATAATCATGTTACAACGACCAGTAGGAAAATGCAATAATATACAGGGTGTGCCATTTGAAATAACAAAGTAGTCACGACTTTTTGACATGAGCGGCAACACCGCTGCGCTGAAAATATTTTAGATCGATAAAGCAGCTATTCTTTCATGAGAAACCAAATTTTCAAATAATTCTTGCTTTCCGTTCTCCGTAAACGACTAACCTACCATCGACCGTAAATCACTCTGTAAGTCCTACCATTATTGTCGACCTGCACAATATTGTGATTTCATTCACCCTTTAATACTTCGGATTCAATTGCAGTAGATTATCTCTTCTCGAGTAATCGAGTGGTCCTTCAAAATTTATAACTTTCCAGTTGAAAGTTTGAATAAAAAAGAGGCACCACTGAAAAATTATACACTATCAGTGAGTGAATAATGATCGTTAAAGTATCATCTGCTAGAAACAACAGAATAAGAGACAAACGTTTGTTCATAAAAACAAACGCCTAGAAGGGAGAAGAGTCGTTGAGGTCATGGTAGATGGTTGCCTTTAAACAGCGACGATAAAAATTTAACAATTTTGAATCTTGACCGTAGTATAACCATGTTCCAGTCTATTTGATCTCGTGAAAAATTTTAATACTTCTTTGTTCACTCCAGAACGGTCATTTTCCAAGCTCGAAATCTGTTGATTCAACATTCAGATACCTGATTTCAAATATTACCAATTCGATGCCGCGTTTAAACTAACTTTAAATTCCAAAAAACAATATTAATTCAGGCAATCGAATAGACCGATTTAATAATAAGCGAAGCAATTAGGTTAACTGAACAAAAATTCTCCTGATAAACCACGTAAACCGAAAAACTGAAACAATAACTCACTTCGACTGCGACACATGGGATTTCCTCTCTTAGCGCGGGCGTTCCCATTGGAATGAAATTGTAGTGGAAATGAAGTATTCCCGCGAATAATTAACCGTGGAGTGAAAAAGTTCGACGAAAGGAGATTATTCAACTGGCTTAATGAACGACCCAGCCTTTGTCATTCCGAGGAGCAAATGGGATAGATCGCAGTAAGCGATGGTTTACGGGGACGAATAATAATTGTTGAGTTCGTACGTCTCTTTGTAGGAAATGTTATTACATAAGAGTGATGTTGAATGAATTCCTCATTATATTCTTTCATTGAACATTGTATACTTATCGGATATTTAGGTTAGGTTTGCGAATAGATACATCTTTTCGGAACATACACAGGAAAAAAGAACCAAATCATACCTCCTTCATCTTCTCATTCCTCCCGATATTCAGGTGAAGTGAAAGCCAACGAGAGCAGATCGGTGATGCTACCTTGCATCCCTTTGACGGAGGAATTGCTATCTATGTTTTGGGTTCAAATTCAGTCCAATGTTCGCACACATTTAATCCATATTTCAGGAACAATGACTGGTGAGAGATACCTCGAGAGATTCTTTATCCTCATGTATCATGTAAGGTTATGGCGGGCAACTATTAGAGACACTTTCATTTTCATGGAGGATAATGCCTTTCCGAGAGACACAAATGTTGCCGATATCAGAGTTATCAGCGTTTCATCCGAAATATTGCTCACTTTAAGGAAGAGAACTAGTACAGTTCTATCCGATTCGGTCAATCAGAGGATAATAGAGCAAGTAGAAGATGACGATTATTCCAATAAAAATGTGTACTACCTACTCAGCTCTTGATGCTTCAGCTAAAGATAAAACTGGTTAGTTTTTAAACGGTGTATCACTTAAATGTCGTTAGTTGATCGAATTGATTGAACCTCTTTTGATTCAGTTTCGGAAAAGCAAAATTGGTATCACAGTAAATATCACGAATGCATTTCTGCAAATAGCTCTCTCGGAGAAAGAAAGAGACTATTTAAGACTTTTATGGTGGGAACGATTAATACGTATTATCAAAGGACTTCTGGTATGTAACGTCGGGAAAGCTTCTCTTCATTATGTTGAGTTATATACTATTCTTTGTGACATAGAACCAGGGGGACGGCAACAAAAATCAGAAAACAGTAAAGATTCTCAATCTATTCAACAGCTGGAAATAAGGAGATCAAGATATGGTAGAGTTTTGAAGAAAAGAACCCCTTAGGCCATAAGATGTTGGATCCATAGATTATTCTATGTATTATTGTATATATTATGTTACTAGTTACGCCATATTATCTAGTTACATGAAAAACAATTAAGAGAGAAGTTGTCAGAAATGAATTGTACGAAAAGTCATTCTATTTCCTTCATCCATACCTATAACATACCCAAAACCGAACACTTCCCATATATGATTCTTACACATGAATTGTGATTCAGTTCGACCTGAAGTGGAGTTTTCTTTATTTAATTTGAACAAAATGAAATTATATTGTCATAAGAAACTGAAAAGAATAAAAACCCGACCGAATAAGTTTTCATGTTAAATCTTGTCAAGACGAGACCATGTTTTTGTGCGTTTATTTCTTCGAACATCTCCTTGTCATTCTGTCCGGCTTCCAGTCGTGAGTGAAGAAAATATTTTTTCATAGAGAAACATAGGATATAAAACATCTTTACTCTATTCATTTTTATTCTTCGGGTTTTCTCATCTTTTCTATTGCTACTGGTTTCAGCATTCTTTGTTTTTCTTTCTCCATTGTCTCAGCCCGTTTAACCAATATATTTTCTGTAGGAATTGTTGCTTCTACAAGTTTCGTTTCTTTCCAGTTATTTGGGTAATTTGGTTTTTTTGTACTTGATGAATGTTAATACATGGTCACCTCCGCAGTGTTGAGCATTTGGGAGCTGTGCCGACAAGTTTTTTGTATTTTGCTGTCATGTTTACTTCGTCACATTTCATGTACTCGAAAGTATCATGATAGTTTTTCTGCAAATGCCTGAATAATTGACATCGGTGACATCAAACAATCTGAACCTCAGTCTTTCTACTTGCTCTGAGATTCTCTAATTTAATAGTGCGGTGTATTCGCTTTGCCCAGGGTATTCACTTTGACCAAATTTACCATAGGTATATTTCTTCACTTCGAAGGTTGTCAATTTCTTACATGGGTTTTGAATTAGTTTTCATATTAGTAGATCATTTCATTTATTTTTAATTAGAGGGATAATGAACAAAATGAAATTATATTGTCATAAGAAACTGGAAAAACCACCATATACATTTTCATGTTGAATCGTGATGTCAAGACGAGACCAAAAGACTCATATTGTCAAAAAGTTATCAGATATCATGTAGAGCCAAGCTGCTAATTCTACATGCTTTATATTTTTATTGTCATATGGTTTCGTTTTAGCCAAATTTTTACATGAAAATTGTTCTGTTGGGTTATGAGCTTTTTTTTATCTTAAATATTGGGTTTATATTGAGAACTTTTATATAAACAATTGAATAGCTTTTTCGATCAAGGCAATTCCTGCGACATCTCTCTAGCGCTCTATCAACTTTAATCTTGATTTATGTAAGTATTTCAGATTTTTAAATGTGATATTCGTGCCGGCACTAAATATCTTTTAACTTATCTATTGGCATCGTTCTGATTCCTGATGTTTTCTCAAGTGAATTAGCTGAATATAGTTTGAACTTTGCAATGATCCTCGTTGATGAATGATAAAGTGTCCATACAACCGCTCAGACATAAGACAATGAATAAAGGTAATAGTTCTTTTCGCAACTTCCGCATAGTTGATATTTTCTTGTATATATTCAGAAAATATCCAATGTTTGTTCCCAAATAAATATCGAAGGATCTGAATGAAGGATTTTTGGATATTGAAGATCAGATTTCATTTATCTTCCATATTATCGATGATGATTTTCATTAACTATTTTCGTCTGCAGTCACCAGACAATCTAAAAATCTTCACTCACTTTATTAAGTTATTTTCATCGGGTCTGATTAAATAACTTTTCGCCAAATCTCAAATTTAATGGCACTTTATATTTGAGAGAATTTCACTGAACGTGAAAAATTTATTAGAAACTCGATTTTCATCGCATAACTCTCTGATCTGTATCCAAATGTGAAATTTCACATCCCTGAGACGAGCTGATGAAAATATTCATTCTGATTGCATCAGCCTTTCCATTAAACATCCGGAAGTAACAAAAGGTACGTTCGTTTTCGAACGGGGAATATAAAGATAACGAGAAATGAACTGTGTTAACCGAAATGATTCGTTGAGAGGTTAAAGGTATAGTCTTTATGTTGAAAAAAATACCGAATTTTTCTCATGAATTTCAATTTCCGTACATTTTTCTTCTTCATTAGATCAAATACCTATTAATTTTTGCACTCGAGTTAAATCTTTTTGAGCAAAGCCCACCCGATCGAACTGAAACGAAGTAGTCAGATGTAGAATGACAATAAAAAAGTTAAATGCGAAACTTTGTTAATAGTTCTTGAACATATTCTGTAGCCCAAAAATATTTACTACTTATTTCATTGAAAAATTTAGTTCAGAATGATCTGTTTCCACTCTTCGTTGATAACATAATAGATAATAATATGTTTCGATTTAAAAATTCCGTCATAAGATTCTTCGAGGATACTTACTGACATTAGCTAGTGGCAATACCTATATCTGTTTCAAGAATGGACTATATTTTAACAAGTGCAGATCTATTTGACTCAGCTGTAAAAGATTTTAAATCTCTTTCAGTTGACCACTGTGCTATCTTGGTGAAATTCAAAAACCTATTTAATAAAAAGACACTGGGTGGTTCAAAGTTGGTCAGAAACTTGAGTCAACAAAATATCAACAATGTTTTTAAGCATTTGTTGATGCGACGCGGAGTAAAACTGGATACTAGCAATCATAGAAAAATAGATGGATTACTTCGGAGATAGTTCTGGCGAAAAATCAACTTAAGGATCTGCACTGGTTACACTCGAACGTAAAGTGTCAGAAAACCAAAAATGAATATATTTCGCTAATTAGAAATACTAAGATGAAATTCAATAATGACCTCAGGTCGGAGAATAGAAATAAAACACCACCATTTTAAATAACTTGACTGGCCGAAGGGAAAAACAAACGAATGTAGTGAACTCGTTAATGGTGTTTTGCATATTGATTCGCATGAATTATATAAAATTTTGCCAATTACTTTTCAACGTTAACCACAACCACTCTTCACTTCCACATGTACTTTCCTCAGTTATGTTGGACACAATATTTTTGACTATCCGGTCATTGAGTTTGAGGTGGCTGAAAAAAAATATATGCGCTGGAGCTAATTGTATATCTCTTAGAATTCTGAAGTTGATAAGCCCATATATCTGTGCGCATTTTGTTCATTGTCGATAAAATATTATAGCAACGGTTTTGTTTTATTCATCTTTATTCTGCATTTCTCGCAATATTCTGCGAGTTGCAGTTGCTTTCTCACGGTTCTGGGTGGAATGACCTTCAGAGTCATTTCTCAGCCCTCCTTTCATTTCCTCTAACAGTATCTTTACGTCATCCAGTACTGGTGTTGTTTCCAGTATTGACATATCTTTTCAAGATTTGGTTTGAGTATCGATTATTCTTTTTTCGTAGTCTTCTGTTCCATATGTTCCATTGTTATAAATATTAGTCTCCTCACCTGGAGGATCTTGCATTTTGTCATGTTTATTTGTTTCTGATGAACGACTAATTCGTCTGTTTTTATTTATATCGTTAGTAAGACTGGGCAGATGAGATATACTTTTTTGTTTTGATCTCGTAAATCCATGAGATATCTAGTACATCCATGGTCTTTGTTGGATGTGTGGGTTTTTCTGAAACAATATTCGAACAGATATTTTTCCCTGATATTTTTCTGATAATTTTTCAGTTCTGATTTATGCTGTTTCAATCAGAGTGCCTCGAATTCAAATGACCTGCTACGATACTTTCGAAGAAGGCCGATATATTGGTTGGGGTCGGTGCACGGAAAATATTACAATATATTGATATCTCCTTGTTGGTCATGTCAGTTCTAAGGCTTAGTTCAGATGATCGCGAGATCACGCGCGATTTCCAAATAGTACAGGAGCCCACGATGCTAAATTTGGATTTGCTCGAGCGTCAAATAGACCTTTTGCGTTGCAGAGCTTAGATGATAAAAAAAATGTTTTATAATGCATACCTTTTCATCGGTGGGGGGAGCAGCTATGGGCTTTCAAAAATGTTAAAAAAAAACTGTTACATCGATTTTGCTCTGTCGCCAGTATCTTGTTTCGCGCGACGTCGCGCATATTGAAGTACAAATGTCAGGCATAGATGTGTTAGGCTTAGTTCAGATGATCGCGCGATTACCAAACGCGCGACTAGAGATACTGAGTAGTCACATAGAAATGTTCATATGGTCGCGCGTCATCGCGCGTATATTGGCGATCACTCGCGATCGACTTTGCTAGGTCGCCAGTATCTTGTTTCGCGCGACGTCGAGCGACGTCGCTCGTATTGAAGTACAACTGTCAGGCATAGACGTGTTCAGATGATTCGCGCGAGACGTACAAAGCTAAAATATTGACAGAGATTTCAATGACTATTTCTGTGCTCGGAAACAAAAATCGCCACAGCACATTGTAAAGGATAGAAGAAGAAAAAGAATATGACAATAGTCGCGGGCTGCCGCGCTATCAACGCGCGACCATCTGAATACATCAACGCGCGTTAACGAGCTACAAACGTGCGTTGTCGCGCGATCATGTGAACATAGCCTTAAGATGATTCACGCGATCAGACGTACAAAGCTGAAATATTGACAGAGACTTCAATGATTTTTTCTGTGCTCGGAATCAAAAAATGACAGTAGTCGCGGGATGCCGCGCTATCAACGTGCGACCATCTGAATACATCAACGCTTGTTAACGAGCTATGGTTTGTTTAAAAACGATTTGCATCTCGGGCGACTGTGGAATCTCGAAAATATGTTAGTAATATCCCATCAGTAACTTTTCAGTTCTAGGATTTAGGTTGGTGTTGATTGAAAACACTAAGTTATGACATTTCAGAGTTTGAATGAATCTCCTGAATATATCTCGAATTTATTTCTGTATGCTAAATGCTTATGTTCTCGATTAAATCGACAAATTAGCTTTGGATTTGAATATTTATCAAGTATTACCGAATTGAAAATGGCTGGAATTCATCAAGATACCTCTCGCCTAACTACAAGGGAACGTGAAGCAGTTTATCGTCGGTACTGCGAGTTTTTCAACAATTCAGCAGGTTTCTGCCAGTATTAATCGCGTTTTGCTAGTTATTCAGGTACTATCATTTACGTTTTCGAGGTGTTTTCGAATAAATAAATAGTTCCAAAATTTTCACCTAGAACTGTCAGATGAATTTTGGAGAAAAAAGAAGGCAAGACAAGTCATTACAGTCAGGAGTGAGCAGTGGATATAAATCTCTTCCACATGATTATACTCTCAAAGAGACATTATACAACGTTATTCTTTCTAAAATCAAAAACAATGAATAAATCAGTTTGTACATCTTTTTTGAACTGCCTGAAAAGTAACTGAATTTTAATCAGAATCAACATTTGGTATATTATTTAATGAATCATGAAATGGACATATTAATAAATACAAATAATAAGTGATCTATTTTATAGCATTTCACACTTCAAATGATTCACAATTTGTCAACAAATATTTTCTATTTGTTGGAACAACTTGGCTATGAAATCGTAAATTTATGTCAGCTTTATACTTCTTGTTCCCCGATACTCAGAAAAAATAACACAGGGCGAGAACATGGCTGAATTTTCGATAGTCATCAAGAATGCAAAGATTGCTCAAGGGTCTTCATAGATAACGAACTTTTAGTTATCTTTGATGAAGTTTAAATTATTTAATGAATGATATCTCTACATTGGAGTTCCTCGAAAGTCTGCTAGATTTCATATTGCAGAATTCCTCGCTATTTTTATTATCAATCCTGAATTTCCAATTCCCATGTTTGATCTACAGCGAAATAGTGTGGGTGTGTATATTTTAGTCATCATCCCAACTTGTTTCTCTTTTGCAATTTAAGCTAAGTTTGCAAATTTGACGATATAACAATGACGAAAATAATATAATTTCACGAAAAATTCTTCAAATTAATTTGCCTTGAAAAATATATTAGATCATTGTATAGGTTATATCGAAATTTTCAATCTATGATGAACACACAGAACTTTTTAGTAACTTTTTGTGACTAGAAATAAAGCCCCGGCTGGAATTCCATGGCCTGCTCTGATGACAATCATTTTGAAACGGACTATACAAACGTGCGTTGTCGAGCGATCATGTGAACTTGGCCTTATTTTTTAGTGAACATAGAATGCTCGTTCCCAAACTAAATATATGTTGCTTCTGTTGTTTTGTTCATAGAATATGATCATTAATTTCCGAAGAATTCTACTACTTTAGTTTGCTGCTCTATGAAGGCTATCTTCTGTTGCATGGACGCGTTTGTTTCGCGGTTCTTCCTAGGGTTGAGGCAAGTTATTCATTTTTTTTGACTCTTTGCTCTGTTTATTTTGATTCTTCTGGTTTTCTGATCAGGGATAAACCAATTTCTTCCTCTTCCCTTGTTGCACTTACTGGTTTAAGCATTCAAGTTTTTTTTCACATAGGCTCAGCTAGATTAATCAATATGTGTTCTGTAGGAATGGGAGCTTCTACAAATATCGTTTCTTTCTGGTTATTCGGGAGATTTGGTGTTTTTTGTTCTTAATAACGGTTGATACTTGGTGACCTCCACAATTTGCGCATTCATGAGCTGTGGTGACGGATTTTTTGCATTATTCTGTGATGTTTACTCCGCCACATTTCATGCACTCGAAAGTAACATGATAGTTTTTTAGCGAATGCTCGAACTATAGATATTGGTGACATAAAATGATTGTTTTTCTCAAACTCAGGCTTTTTACTTGCTGAGAAATTCCGCAGCAGAATTGCAATTTATACGCTATGTCAATTTCGACAAGAACCAGAGGCGCTGATATTCCTTCTTCTCCCTTCATTCTGGGTAGTCCATTGCATCGGCTAGCACCTGTTCTGGAATTTGAGTTCCCACTCTTTTCATTTCGAAGAGGATCAGATTTAAATGAGGATATAAGAAGAATAGTAACTCAAATTTCATCAGAAATGCTGGCCTACGCAACGGACTCATTTCGGGAGTGGCTTAACTTGATTCCTGCATTTTGGCTGAAGGGGGTCATATGGCTGGCATAGTTTTCAGATGTTGAATTTAGTTTCACTGAAAAAATGGCATGTATTACCCAGCATTTGAATGTACTAACCATATGAAAAATATGCGTTCTTTCTGACGGACACTGTTTTTTGTGTCTCAGGTACCAATGTAAACTTTGCCGAAGTTGCAGGATATCCGGTAATTACTAGTTTGTCTTTGCATTAATTCGTTTTGGTGTGGGCTTATGAACTTTCTCGATGATTCTCGATGGGAGTGAATTGTGATGTGTTATTTTCATGTGTTGAAATTTTTGTGGCTATTACCTTTTTGGCAACAATATCATTAAAAATCACTTCAGGGGATGGAAACAGAATTTTGAGATTCATCTCTCGACTATATTTTGGGCTCTCTCACATATGAAGTGTAGAACAAATAAATTATTATTATTAATATTTTCATCATCATTAACAAAGTTATAAGTCAAATGTGATTGGTATATTTCGTTTAGTGTTTTTTTCGTTTCAAGAACCTACGTTTCAATTGGCGTCCACATTTTTACAGGTTCATCGCTGACCAGAAAGTTATTGGTCTTTCACTTGATTCATAGATGTTATTAATAATATCATGTTCGCAGGGGAAATTCGGTTAGTTGTCAGACCTCAGCATTTATGATTGATGATCTGAATTATCATGGAAACGACCGGTAAATGCAGAAATTTTATATTATCATGACATTCAGAATAACTAAACGAACAAAAGCTACCGACTGAATTGATTTGACCATCAGTTGCTGCAAGTTTGTATCCATGAATTATTGAAAAACTGTTCTCATTCCGGAATATACAATTCCTTTATTTCTATAGACTTAACTGTTGCGGTGTAGCGTCTCGAAACAATGGGCTTCGGATGTTATTTGCATATTTCGCAGATTTTTTGTTGGATTCTTCTACGGCGGTGTTAACATAAAAAACCATAAAACCCTGAAAAATTTGATGAAATGGAAAAAAATAGGAAATAATTTTATTTCTTGCAAATGAGGCCAGTAGATGTCTCTACGGTTATTAGCGTTTTCGGGGAACATTGAGGTATCTGCGTCCATGTGTAATAACACCTATCTTTCATCCGAACACTACGGGAAATTTCATTATAAAATGTGTTGAACAAATCTCAATTCTACTATTATCGGCAATTTAAACAATTACTGTGTATTTTGAGTTGCCTTTACGTGCCAATTCACAATGAACAATCAGCAAACTGCCCTATTCATTCTCGGGTAGAAAAAAATTAAAATGTTGTTCTTCAAAAGGTACTACAATGAAAGAATTGTGAAATATAAAAAAAAGTTGCCTCTTTACCCGTTAAATAAAGAGAATTCTTTTGATATATGAATAACAATAGTTGATTGTTTATATTTTACTCAATAGCTATCTCAGTTAATATTGGTCGTACAAAAACATTTGAATGTGCAAATTTGAAGTATTTTTCATGTGCATTCAGAATTCAGTAGGCATCGAAACCTGAAAATTTATCGTGAACTATTATTTTTCAAATGGTACACCTGTATTTTTTTTCTTATCGGTAAAGCTCTTTCTTCTGATTTCAAATATATATACTTAATTGAAGTTAATTTCGGCAGTGTTTGAAAAATATGGGTTGTTTTCGTCTTAATCTAAGTCAGCTGTGTAACGCCACTCGAGAATGCTGTGATTTCTTTATATCGAAGTTCTATTCTGTGGCCTCCTAATAGTCCCTACTTAACCTCCCTGGACACTTTTTTATGGGGGTATTTGAAATATGAAGTGTATTTGGCCCCTCCACAAAATATTAAAGAGATTTATTTCAGAAAAAAGGAAAAAATAATTGAAAACCTCAATTTATTCCATAAATGGTGAGGAAAACCCTTAAAAAATAAATTAAAAGATATCGACTGGTTGTAGACGTATATACGAGGGTCATTTGAACACTCAATTCAACTTTTAGTTGATATATATAAATATCAGTTGTTTTTTTATCCACGGTTCCTTCGATATGAAGAAATCGCATCGTTATCGTGTGACATTCCACAGCTGCCTTAGAGTTAGAAGAATTTATCTATATTTTTTTTAAACCTGCTGAAATTAACCTCAACAAAGTAAATATATTCGAAATCAGAAGAAAGAACTCTAGCGATAAAAAAAATGAAATACAGGCTGTACCATTTATAAAAACAATAAATCACAACAATTTTTCAGGTTTTCGATGCCTTCATGAATATCTTAGCATTGAATTCTGAATGCCCATAAAAATACTTCAAATTTGCCCATTCAAACGTTTTTGTACGAATAATATTAACTGAGATAGCTATTGAGTAGAATATGAACAATCACCCTATTATACCTTTTCCAATGCAATTAAATTTTTTGTATATTTTGTACTTTTGTATTCTTTTGTATTTCACCAAATATATTTCCCTCTTAAAAAAAAACCAATGGTTAGGTTTCTGGGATAGAAAATGATTCTAAACACTTCCTGGCCAACATTCAAAAATATAACAGCTTCCAGACAACATCGTTTTTCGCAACATATATTGTACAGGAAGATTTCATGTCCACTTTGAAGGTGTTATACCATAGAGGTTCATTATAATATTAAAGTTGCTTTTTTATTTATCGATTTAGGCAATACGAAGTTTGCCGGGTCAGCTTGTTTTATTAAAAAAAAAGGTTATTGATCATTTTGAAATCTGATTTTTTGTCAGCAGCAAGCTCTAACTGATGCCCGGGATAAATATTTTTTTTGGATTTTCCATTCGCTTTCTTACCGGAGGTACATACCTTTGAAAGAAAAAATCGTTCAAAGTTACCTCGTTTTACGGTAGTCTTAAACCGTTCAACGCATTCGAAATTTGGCAATCATATTCATTGCCATTGGACATAGGACTGTATGAATGAACCACACATGCAAAACGACAAATCAGGACAACTATAATGACATGTTCATTAATAGTATAGGTATTCTAAAACAAATTGCAGAATGAGCTCCTTTTAGTCCAGTAACTTTGTCGTCTGAATGTATGGGGTAGTATCCGGTAGTTCTGATTTTTTGCAGTCTTGTTCATGATGTTGGCCTAATGAATAATCCAAGTTGGTGACCTGGAGTGTTACAAATTTGTCAAAAATCGAAAAAACCTTGAAAAAGGTTTTTTTCGAATTTGTGCGAAGATCAATCCGAAGGACTGGTTATTGGAAAAAGTTCTTCCAGACGTTTTCAAAGAAGACTGAATTCCCTACAATATTATACCAGAACAGTCTCTGTAGACCCTGATGTTTTCTCATACCATCTATCATTTTTTTCGAATTTTGCAATAATTATACTATCAAAACCCTGTTTTTTATGATATTATGTTCAAAAAAAAAATTAGGAGTGTGAAAGATGATGTAAAAGTAAAAAAGACAAGTACACTAAGAGTTAATAAGTTTATTTTTTTTTTTTTTGGAAATTGAGTAACATTAATAATTAATTTTGCCTTCTTGGAAGGTGCCGGTTGAGGTTCGTCCATATCCCTATCGAAACATTGGGATGGCATATACTCTTCAGTGGATGGTAATGAATCGTGGACGCAAAAGTTTCCGAGCTAACTCCCGTGGTTGGGAGTCACACTGAACACTCTCTCTTGGTTCTGGATGTCCTCCCTACAAGGCCTCAAACCCAAAATGATGACCAGAGGTGCAGTCCCACAACATTTCCCGCGGATGATTTCTTGCGGCTGCACAAAGGGTTGTGGGAACGCTTACAGCTGCAAGAAGGCAGGATTAAAATGCTCGTCAGTCTTCAGGTACTGCAGCGGGGCTCTTGTGATAATAAACCTGAAGGTACGGTTTCGCTTGTGCGTCGGACGCATGCAGCGACCGCCGAAAGTGGCTGCTGCTATTGTTGTATAGACTGTTCATAGGGAACAGCGAAGAAGCGGTTCCGCTTCTGCAGTCAACGCAGCAGTGGCTGCAGCAGCCAAACGGCCCACTGCTTGCGGTACCAGTCTGTGCGACGTCGCTGCAGCGTGAATTCGTTTATATAAAGGTTAAAATTGTTATTATTTATTGAAATTATAGGAAATGAGTGTTGAAAAGTTTTCGAGGGACGAAGAAATGAAACTAGGTAATTGAATAAGTTTCCACAAATAGATGCTTGTATGATGCATCTCATGCTGAATATAAAAATATTTTGATGAAAGACAGTGTAAGGAGAAAGATCGCGACAGGAATGAAAGGAAAAACAGGTAAAAGGAAATTTTTTCTTTATCATTTTAATTTGAACTCTTTATGTGAATACAAAACAGTTTCATATAATTGAATATCAATTATTCCGAACCCTACGTTCCTGTTTCCCTCGGAAACAAAATATTCCTTAAATCCATCTCGGACTGAGAATCCATCTGCTTTGGCAAATCCTCCTTTTCTTGTAAGTGGTATAAAATGTTTTTCTCCTTCCGAAATCATTAGATTTTCGTCTAAATGTTTATTAGTTACCCTTTCAGGGTTGCTTCTGATGAGGTTGTGTAAACATACAGCCACTGAAATTATGAGATCCACTGTAGATGGTTCAAATGCAATTGGTGAGAAAAAATCCTGAAAGTATTACTCAATATACCAAAAGCATTTTCTGACACTCTCCTGGCTCGACTCAGTCTATAGAAAAATGGCCTTTTGAATATCTTCTTCAGCTTGGTCTCTGCTGTAAGGTTTCATAATATTTTTATGCAAATGGAATGCTTCGTCACCGACAATAACATGAATTTGGTAATTCATTGTCCGACGGAAAACCAAATGTGCCCTGATAAATCTTTACATACTCCATTTCCGAATTCTCACTGTCGACTGTCGGCCGAGTAGTTTGGCTGCAGATAAGGAAACCACTTCGACGTAACAGCGGACGAGAGAAGTAGCTGCTCGCATTCACTGCATGCGTCCGACGCACAAGCGAAACCGTACCTTTGATATTGTAGTAGAAGACGACGATCCGTCCGATGTCGAAATGGAGGATGACTTGTGGGCACAAGAGGTCCACGATTCATCACCAATCACAATCCATTGAAGGGGATGTGCAATCCCATCGCATTGATAGAAATGAAGACGAACCTCATCCGTATTTTTCAAAGAAGGCAAAATTAGTTATGAATGTTACGCAATTTAAAAAAAAAAATAAACTCATTAACTTCTAGTGTAGGTACCAATCTTTTTCACTTCATCATTTGTTGCTTAGCTTGATCATCATCTTCCACACACCTCATTTTCGTTTTCAACATCATATCATTAAAGTACAGGGCTTCGATAGTGTAATTAGTGTAAAAGTGACATAATTGTGAAATTCGAAAGAAATGTTAAACTTAGACTGAAAATGAAAAACTATTGGAACCACAGAGAAAATTCTGGTATCATATTGTGAGAAAATTGAGTCTTCTTGCAAAACGCCTAGTAAAAGTTTTTCCAAAAACCAGTCCTTCAGAGTGATAATTGGCAAAACTTGAAAAAAAATTTTTTTTTATGTTTTTTCAATTTTTGACAAAGTTGTGTTGAACGCTCGAAGTCACAAACTTGGATTATTCATAAGACCTATATCATAAGCAAGTCTGAAAAAAATCATAACTACTGGATTTGACGCGTACTATGATGTATAAAGTTACTGGACTATATTCCAACACGAATGCAAAATTCGAAAAAAAAGCGACGAAGGAGCGAGTTTTCGAACGCATGAGTGTTGGAATTGCCTTCTGCCACGAGTTTTAAATGATATTTTCTCTATTTCAGTCAAGTTTTGTGAGATACTCTCGAAATTCATATAAAAATTAATCCTAGTGACTTTTGTATTGTATTTTGGCAGTTGGTGTGACATTTTACAGGTTAGGGAATTTTAATTGATTTGATTTTGAAATTGATATTGTAATGAATTGTAATGAGTTCATTACAGCACTACTTTCAGTACTGTAATGAACTTATTACGATACTGAAATAAAGAAATATCGATTAAGAGTGAATAGAATATAATTTTCCTTGAATTTATTCTACGTCCATGAAGTTAGGACCCATATTTTTGATACATTCGTAAGTTACCCATTAGTAACTTTTGGTATTATCAAAGTTTTTGTTTGTACCTCAAAGATTTTGGTAGGAAAACACCACACACATTACGCTGGCTGCTCACTTCACGGCCATCCACATTTTCGAAAACAAAGAATTTTGCTTTTTGCATTGGTGCGAGTGACTCGGTAGTGACTATTTGTAACACGAAACTTTTCGTTTGTAACCCAACCTATAATGAAAAAAAGACACTCCTGGAATGCGAAGTTAGCATCCACTTTTGAGAAAATAAAGTTTTTTCTTCATTCGTCTGTAACTGGCTAGCTACTAACATCCTAGTTTTAGTTTATTCCAGCATTTTTTGGATTCAACTATTCAAGACAGTTTTCCCGTTTTTTCAATCAAATTTTACTCTTTTGTCTTGACACTGGTAATTAGGTAACTACATTGTCAACAAAACAAGCGCCCTTCATATTAAATTAATTCAAACACTAGATAACGAAAAATAGGACTCGGAAATAAGTCCTGTTTTGTTTACCTATATTTTTCAATTTATTTCTAGTCTCCCGTGTTTTGTGTTGAAAAAATAAACTAACGAGTAACTTACGAAAACAAAAAAAAATTCTTCATTTTCGAAAAAGTCGGTGCTGACTTCGCATTCAAAAGGTGTCATCTTTTCATTATTGGTTAGGTTTCAAACGAAAATTTGTATGTTACAGATAGGTACTAACGAGTTACAAACGAATGCAGAAAAAATCATTCTCACTTTTGGAAAACTGGGTGCAAACCTCGCATTTTAGGTCATTTTATGTTAGGTTGAAAACAAAAATTTTTGTATTACAAGGGGTTACTGACGAATGCAAAAAACGTTATTCACTTTCGAAAATGTCGGTTTCTGTTAAGTTAGCACCCAGAGAAATGCGATGTTTTTCTACCAGAATCTCTGTGGTAGGAACATGCGAAAATTGTGTGCTACAAATAGTAACTATCGAGGTACTAATGAATGTGAAAAAAAACTTCGAAAATGTGGGTCCTTACTTGGCGGACACTTTGTTCTTCGGTTATTGTTCTTCACTGAGCAGCATACGTACTGTCAGTTTGTTTTCATAGTTGATGTTTCAACCGCCCTGTGATGAGATTTTTCTGCATTAGAATTATTCAATCGAGAGTAATGAGAATTTTTTTTCCATTTTCAAAAATTCCGACTGAAAGAGAATGAATTCGGGAAACTTGGGAGCCGTTATTCCACATATTTCAATAGCCACTCAAACAACTGATGAACTATCTGGGTGTCATATATCTTCTTCTATTTTCCTATTACTACTTCACAGAAACTAATAAATTTATCGACTTCGTATTGACATGAAGAGGGTATCTTTAATTCGAAGACAAACGATCGTGGTGACATTTCGTATCCAAACTATATTAGGGACGGATAGTAAGAGGAAGTTGTAGTTCTGGTTAGGATATAGTATGTTCGAAACCCCCAATTACCTCATTATCAAAGAAATGTATGACCCAGATGCAAGAAAGTGCTATATAATCGTTATATATCAGCCTGAATAATTTTCACTCTTCTTTGACGAGTTCATGATTTTATCCAATTTTGTAAGGCAGGTTTTTCTGGGTTGCTCTTAGCGTTAAAACATCTACAAAAATCCTAATGAAAAAGGCAGAAAAATTTTACGGGAATGAATTTTCGAACCGGTTAAGTTGGAGTAGATACATACTTATGTTTACAATTTTCGGTGGAATGAAAGGAGCAAGAATAAATGTCTGAGAATGTATGTTTCGATTTAATGCGGAAATCAATATTAAAACAGAATAGGGCGCACTTGACGTTGTTATTTCAAATATTTTGCTAAATAATTCGTTGTTCTCCCGAAGAATCACGTAAGGCACGATCGGAAAACGTGATGCCCCACAAATTGAATCTATCACGAGGATCACAATCTGAAACAAATTTGTTTATATTATCGATGGGAAAAGGTAGCAATTATAGAGATTGAAGAGTTTTGTTTCTCAATAGGAAGAGCTCAAAAATTTATGCTGGATGGAGCACTAGAAACGGTGACACAATATAGGATGCCCATTAGAAGTTTATGGAGAAATAATAATTCGATCACGTCCAGATTTTATGTGAGATATAGGTACGCCAAGTAGGGCGTCATTTACGATATATTTTTAAATATCAGTGACCGCTCTCACCGGAAATGGTATAAACTTTCATATTTCTAATGGAACAACATGTATATTATGACTTTTTCGGATATATCATCGAATGCCACATTCTTTTTATGTATCATTCCCTTATAGCCATCTAGAGCCGTTTCCGAGTTATTCACTGTTGTTTAAAAAAAAATACTTTGAGGCTTGTGGATCAATGGAAGTGAAACGCATTATCTGAGCTCTGAGTTCTGAAATAAAATACCGAAAAGATACTACTCTGTAGATAACAGAGAGTTGAAGTGCGCGCAGCATGTAAGCCCGAACGTGAACGTTAACGTGAGAAATAACGTCAAATATAACGTTCACTTGCTGCAGTGAAAACAGAGTTGAAGTGCTGCCATGTAAAAGCTACGCTACTAACTAGCAAAGCTAACCAGGTTATTTCCAAGGTAAGGAGAAAGTTATGTCAAAATTCAAACGTTCGCAACTCATCGGGCAGATTCGTTTAACGTTCGGGTAACGTACTTTGGCGTTTGAGATAGACGTGAGAGGACGTCGGGGGTTAAGCTGAATATAACGTTGACGTTAAAAACTGCCGAATGCGCATATGTATATGTCAATTATAACGTGTACGTCTACGTTCGTAGAAGCACTCCAACTCTCTAACATAACGTTTTGATATACTGGAAGGTTAAATTGAAAGTCTCAAAATTGGAGTTCAAAAAAATTCGTTTTTTTCAAATATAAACAGTATTTTTTTCACTCAAATATCAAATTGTACGGAAAAATTTCGTGGAGTAATTTGGAGGTTCCCATCATCTAAAATGTGCTGTTTTCCAGATATCCAGGAATAACTATTCGCCACGAGCAAAGTATAATATGTGAGGTATTGAATATTTATCAAATAATATTATATGATCAATGTTCGCCATTTCATAAGAATTTCTGTTACTTTATTCAAGATAATTCAGGTTTGTTCAAACTCAAGAAATTACCGTGCAACGCAGAATTCTGCCCCAAGAAAAAAAAGAAATCCACCCACCAAGAAATATTGAGAAGATGTGAAAAATGTTTGTAGGTGATTGGACGAAACTTTGGACAATTGTTATAATTTAATGTCGCCTGTTCTTTCAAGCATTTCAGCCGTCGTCGGAAGTCATGGAAAAGAAAAGCTCAATGATTTTCTGGCACATATAAATAACATGCACTCAAGTAGGTATACAGTTGACTATTTATTTATTTATTCATGTGTTTCTTCTTAGTACAAGATTATTCACAATGATAAATGTTGCCGTAATAAATAGGTTTTTTGTCAAATTCATTTCTTCAAAATTTATGTGCACTAGACTACTCTGAGGATCGCCAGTTACGAGGCATCTTCAAGCCATCTTGTGGACACAATGTGTCCACATAATGTCATTATGTGTGCGATTTTCAGTTCGTTAGAAAAGTGTTTCGAATATGGTATAAAACGCAAAACGCAATTTTTGATAGAACAGTTATTTTTTCTAAGGTTTATTTAGAACGCTCAGTATTGTCTCATTTGGACGATAACGAAATAATAAAGTGACAGAAGAAAGAAGATTCTGCCCGCTGGAAAATTCCCACCAAACGAGAGCTCTCAGGTTGTGTGGAAGAAGACGGCGTTGGTGAGTTTTTTAGTGCACCATTTTCTTGTTTCATTTTCTCTCTTTTTTTCTTATAGGAATTGAAAAGATTTTTCATAGATACAGTCCTACTTTTCTCTCCTATTTTGAGTTACCGCAACAATAAATGTTCTACATCATCCAGGACGGTGAAATGCACCTAGGAATTAGAAGATGAAAATAGAAATATGGCTTTCCTTCATGTACTTGTCACACGGAAAGAAAATACACTAGGCCCACTGTATACCGAAAGCCTACACACACGGATAGATATCTACATAACACCTCAAATCATCATCCATGCCAAAGCTAAATTCACACACACACACACACACACACACACACACCGGTTTTTGGTCGGCCGGTTTCATGCCGGTGGTCCAAATCGCACGCTGATTGGTGCCGGCGTGAATGCAAGGTTCCATTCACCAATCAGCGTGCAATTTGGACGACCGGCATGAAACCGGCCGACTTAAAACTGGTGTGTGTGTGTGTGAATTTAGCTTAAGGGAATAATTAAAACACTAGTCGACAGAGCGAGAAGAATATGTGAGCCAGAACAACTAGCAACTGAATCAGAACACTGGAAGCGCGCCTTCATGGCTAACGGCTCATCATATAGATAAACATCAATAGACACATCAAACATAGACCTGAACACAACAACGTCAATGTATCACGTCGCCAAGAATCGCCGACGAGAGCCTTCTTGCCGTTTATCCCACAGGTAAGAGATAGAATGGGCCAAATTCTGGGGAAACACAACATTAAGACAATATTCATACCTTCGAAGAATATCAAGGACCATCCTAACTCCCCCAAGGACAGAAGAGACCCACTCAGTACTCCGGATGTATACCGAATTCCGTGCAACTGTGGGAGTGTATACACCGGTACAACGAAGCGATCAATCAACACTAGGATCAAAGAACACAAGGCTAATTGCAGACTGGGTCATTAAGAGAAATCCGCCGTCGCAGAGCACACACTGAACAACACAAATCATGCAACCCAAGTGTTATGTACCATTACCGCATACTGTTCCAGGCTTTACCTGGAAGCAATCGAAATTCATAAACACCCAACGAATTTCAATAGATCAGAAGAAACTTTAATAGCAAAAGAATATGGGTGCCAGCACTCAAAAACAACACCATAACTCGAGTTATAAATTTCGCTCGAACTGTTCTCCTTTGTTCATAATGCACGATCGGCTAGATCGGTAGATGAACACATTTCATCTCTCATTGCTACAAAAGCGGCACTTATTTTTTCGATTAACACCTCTCTCGTGGGTACTTTCCGTGGTCGCCACGATCTTTAGGCCTAACTCCCTTAGATTTTCACGTTTAAGGACGGTCCAAAGTTTTAGTTCATGCTACGGAGGTACCCACGAGAGAGGTGTTAATCGAACAGAAGCACTTCTTTCTATCAATATTGTAGCAAAACGTTAGATAGGCTATTTACTAGCGAGGTTATTAAAATGAAATGAAACGCCTAATTCTTGCTTGTTTTTTTTTTAAATTTAATATTGAAGTTGTTTTTTCTTCAATTGAAAGAATCACTATTAATTATTCGGAAAGCATATAAAAGAAGATTGTATTTGAAACAAATACCAATGTTACACCCATAAATAAGAACTTACGTGGGTTGAAAAGCGAGAATCCAGGTTTTTTGAGAAAAAATTCAATTTTTTCAAGCGTCACTCTTTGGACTCAGGGTCTCAAGGTTAGAAAGTTTGCAAATGATATCCCCAAAAAATTTGTCGTTTCATGTGCCAAACACCCTGTGTATATTTCAATGGCATTAGCCAATTTGATGTATAACTTGTAAAATAAAAAGGGGTAATAAAATTGCCACTTAAAATTCCCAAAATGAAATGCTTATATTTGACATGAGAACTTGTACTTGAACCATTCGGTGATATTAGCCAATGTGTAAAATTTCAACACTTTATATGATATATATATATATATATATATATATATATATATATATATATATATGTCTAAAGGTTATTTCCAAGACATTTATTTATATACTTTCGATACTTCCGGGACTTTTATGGATTTCCGAGACGGTCTTGGAAAATTTTTATATGCAACGGTTAGTTCCAAGACAGTCTTGGAAGTATCGAGTCTTGGAAGTAGATGATCTTTGGCAGTCTTGGAAGTATCGAGTCTTGGAACTAGATGGTCTTTCATTTCGTAGAGTCATGAATTTTGTTTCGAAATGGAATATTTAAATGGAAAATGAAGTAAATGTATCAATAACAAAAACATTTCAATCGTGTTTGAAAGAAATATTTCCAATTCAGATTAATTTATTAGTTATTGAGAGTTAGTGAAGGGCTAGGTGGGTTTTAGATTTTGATTCTAATGAGCAGGTGTTTAGGAGTAGGAACCAAGATATGGATGATTGAGAGAAGACTAATTTTTTATTACAATATTACTCACAGATAGCTTTGTTATGGAGAAGTTTATTCTTCCCAAGCATGGACATTGGACAATATGATGATTAAAAATTTAAAAACAATACAGAATTGTTCAGCGTTACGAATATCATAATTTAATCGAGTATTCACCAGAAGGAAACTGATCCTGATCAAATAAAGGGGCTCGTTCGGTATACAAGAATTTAATAGAATCCAAATCAAATGACAATAGACTGGTTCTCCTGCCTTGATCCAGATAGAGAGAGATAGGATAGAGGAGAGAAGACAGATCAAATCCAAAACTTCAGTTCAGAAATTGCGAAGAAAGATAATACGCTTGGTTCTTGTTTAGTTTTTAGTTAGTTCAGATTTGAGGTTAGGAATTTGGAACATAGAATATGATTTATTAGTTTTTTCATGGAATTAACTTTGTTATTCATTATTCAATTTTTTAAATCAGTCTTCCGAACAAAATTTCAATTAACTCATTAGAATCCACCCGAAACTTTTCAAAATATTTATTGGTTTTCTTTTCACTTTTTCAATTTTTAATTTTTTCATTCGGCTGTATGATTTGAAATAAGAACCTTTGACTCACTCGGTTCATATGGTAAAACGTTCATGCATATTTGTCCTAAGAGCTATTCATTGGTTTAATCGTATTCATTAATAATCTACAAGGAATTATCGAATTCGGAATTTAATCAAGTTCAATATATCAGGTTTGTACTTCAAAATCCATATAAAATATAACTCTTTATTGATTTACATTCCTAGCTTTCGGCTCTTCTTCGGGGAAACTGAAAACAATATTTGGGCTATATTGATCTTAAATTATTGTATTATAATACGATTAATGCGAGGTTTAGGAATAAACTGATTGTCCTTGGTCGACAGTATAAAACGAATAACAACGCATCTAACAAATATTTAAAATAACAACAATTTCCAACACTGATGGTTTTATTCTCATCAGTTTGTTTTCGTTTAGATATGGAATTTTAAGCAGGGCGGCGTGATTCTATGCGACTTAGTTGATCTCACTGATGAAAGTTACGATGTCAAACAATTCTGTCTGGCTAGGAAATTTCAATTTTCAGAATGTTCATGGATAAAAGACCTGATAGAATGGTTTTCGACTCGGACTACTCGTATTCATCAGTGAGTCCATTCCCTACTCTATAGATTTACAAATCATAGGCACTTGAGCAGACCTTTGGACTTGATTCCCTAGGAAGAATAACTTTATATTATTATATGTCGTTTTTCTTAACGGATCAAGAGGACAAAACCTACTGGCCTAACTTCAGTAATTTTTAATTTTTGTGGTAAAACTAGGTTATATTGTAACAACATCGCCATACCATGTATTTTTCAATTAAACTTTTTTTTGTATTATATAATTGTGTCGTCCTCACAAAATTTTTTGCGAATCGACACAAAATACCGAACATTACTACTGAAGTTGTTATAAGCCATGTGCCGTTGATGTCTTTGATCCGAGATATTCAGAATTTGTATATGGAAATGCTCGTGGTAATGAATACGCGAATATAAATGAATATAAATGTCTATCTTCGATGAGTAATCGAAAATTCAAGTACGATTCAACCTTCGAAAAACAAGTACCTATACAAATCTTTTCGAAACTTTCCAATTCAGAGGTGATCATTCACCTGAAAAGTGTAAATATTAGTACAGGAATAAGGACACGATTCCTATACCATAACAACCCAGTATTTCAATATGACGAAGATATTCCCCGAATCTAACAATTGCAGCTCTCTCGAAATTGGTCGTTTATCTGCAAAATGAGAAGTTCTAATTTGGCAGTTATGTACATTTCATCAGAATTGATCGTGATAGCCTAAATAATAATTCTGCATTTAATAGGTTCAATATGGTATGGATTTTAATTTTTTTTATTTCGAAGAAATTATTCTTTCTTTCTGAAAATTCACGCTACAGATAGGAAGAAATTTAATAGAAATTATTTCCATCATATGCATGAGGTGATGAATTTGTATATCTATATTCACAAAGGTTACCTATTATTTTATAGAGAAAAACAACTATGGATATGGATAACATATTTCTCTTAATGATGTCTCGATTTCTAAGCTTTCAATGGGAATATTTTGGTTCAAGTTTCAAGATTATTCCTGATAGGTACTTGATGGAACAAGCAGAAAATAATATATGCAAAATACCGTTACTTCCAAGATTACAGAGTTGATGAAAAAAACAATCGACTCGGCGACGAAATAATTAATATATACGAGTCATCATGATTTCCGTGACATTCATCCATCGAGTTGAGAGATATCATGTGAATTCTGCCTTGGATCTGCATTATTTCTGTGTATACAGTAATCTGCCAAATTAAATGAATTGTTTTCAGAGAATCAAATCAGCATGATTGGAATTAAACATCATTATCATTGTTATAATGGCAAATAATCAAACTTGAAAACTACCTTGAAATTCACTAGTCTTCGAGTTATTCTATTCAAATCATGGCAGAATCATATGCAGAATCAAATGACATTAACGGCAATTTGGTATTTCATGTACAGGGGAGTGTTCATTCAAGCTGGTAGGAAAAATGAAAATCTGGTGACTCGGTCCACGTTATTATCTCCACAAGCTTTTAAATATTCATTATGTGTCTAGATGAAAAAATTAAATTAAAAACCTACTGAAATGGCCTTATCTTGATATACTCAAGACAGAATATTCATGAGAAACTATGATATCATCATCATTACTACATGCGGATCATCATATCCACGATGATCTAACAATACCTCTTATCTAACATTTTAACTCTATTTGTCTTTTCACCTTTCCCAGAAGATTTTTAGCCAGCTGATCGATTGAAAAGTATCCTTCATCAATGTAATAGTCAAAACGAAGTTAAATTCATAAATGAATAATGGCAATACTGAATACAAATAACCTATTCGGGTCTCCTGAAAAGTTGGGTTGTATGTACATAGGAAGTATTGTCAGATCATCGACGATATATTACTTTCGAACACGAAATTTCCACACGATGGGATATATAATTCCGTAAATAGTGTGAAACAAAAAAGAAATCTGAGAAAAAAACTTCAGGGCATTACTGAATAGATAGATTGAGGCTTCGAACATACCTGGAAAATTTTACATCCGGAAGAACCAACTTGAAAACTTGTAATTTTTAAAGTAGGCTATAGATTAGAGAAAAAAACTCAATTCATAAATGAATAAATTGAGCAAATATCTCTCAGGATATTCAAATTTGAATGATCGTTTACCTAATATAAACGACTTCGCAATAAAAGCTTTCAATTCCACATCATATATTTGTACAAAATTCTCGAAAAGTAATAAAACCGAGGTTCGAACCCTTGACCACAACATGGAAATCGCGGATTAGTCATTCACGGAACATTATAGCCACTAAACCGGTTGAATTTAGAGACTAATAGCTTTTGTCCCTAAGAATGAGTTTATAAGCATAAAATGACATCAAAATTTATCATCAGGATGTTGAATATTGAAATATGGCTCTTCCAGTTTGATGATTTCAACAGATACCTATATAATTATTGAGATATGTCTACTGAAACATTATATAAGCGTATAAAACATTTGAAATCCATTACTTGTTTCAAAAATACTTAGTGCTCATAAATTATTTTTCCAATCATTTAATTATCCGATTTCTATGAAATTCTGCATACATGTGCATAACGCTGATTTATATTCAGAAACTGAATTCCGTGTCGACCGGATAGGCAGTTTTATAAATATCGAGAAACATGAGGGATATAATCCAGTGGTAATAACTAAGGGACTTCTTAACCGATTTCACCCGCTTACGTACTCGAATGAGATATTCAATTCCCCTATATATCCTGAAAAATTTAATTTTGTTCGTTCTGAGAATAGCAATACAACCATTATTGATTTGAAAAACTGTTTATGATACGATTCTGACGAAATTCAGGACAAACATGTGCGTCACTGACTCAGTTCTGAATGTCAATTTTGATCAGATTTATAATTTCGTTGAATCCATCATTTCGAATCGATCAGTGATGTGGTTTCGAAAATATCGAAAAACTAACGAAGAATTTGAACTGTGAATTACTCCGAAACACAAAGGTCAAATGACCACATAAAAATATATCCCCAAAATTCTCGGAAATAGAGGGTTTTCCGAATAATTGAAAGTTGTGAAAATATATCAATATTTCGTAGATCTTTCGAAAGCTTACCTTATATATGATCGATTGAATCTATAAACAACAAATGTAAATTCGCTATATCGAATATATAGTCACAAGTGTTCGGACCATAGTTTATCGGCTTTCAACTAATCGAAATAAAATCGGAACAAGTAATTATTTTGGGAGTTTCTTTTTTTCGTTAGAGAAAGACAACTGTATATGACAAATTCATAACAAAAGCACAAATGTAAAATGACCACATACAAATGTATACTGAAAAGTCCCGGAACTACAGGGTTTTTCGAATAATCGAAAAAAAGCGAAAAATACTCAAAAAAATATCAATATTTCGTAGATCTTTCGAAAGCTTACCTTATATATGATCGATTGAATCTATAAACAACAAATGTAAGTTCACTATATCGAATATATGGCCACAAATATTGGGGACCATAGTTTATCGGATTTCAAATAATCCAAATAAAATCAGAACAAGTAATTATATTAGAAGTTTCTTCTTGTCGTTAGAGAAAGACAACTATATATGACAAATATACAATAAAAGCACAAATGTAAAATGACCACATACAAATGTATACTGAAAAGTCCCGGAACTGGAGGGGTTTTTTCGAATAATCGAAAAAGAAATGAAAAATACTCAAAATATATCAATATTTCGTAGATCTTTCGAAAGCTTACCTTATATATGATCGATTGAATCTATAAACAACAAATGTAAATTCACTATATCGAATATATAGTCACAAATGTTGGGGACCATAGTTTATCGGCTTTCAACTAATCGAAATAAAATCGGAACAAGTAATTATTTTAAGAGTTTCTTTTTCTCGTTAGAGAATGACAACTGTATATGACCAATTCGTAATAAAAGCACAAATGTAAAATGACCACATACAAATGTATACTGAAAAGTCCCGGAACTACAGGGTTTTTAGAATAATCGAAAAAAAGCGAAAAATACTCAAAAAAATATCAATATTTCGTAGATCTTTCGAAAGCTTACCTTATATATGATCGATTGAATCTATAAACAACAAATGTAAATTCACTATATCGAATATATGGCCACAAATATTGGGGACCATAGTTTATCGGATTTCAAATAATCGAAATAAAATCAGAACAAGTAATTATATTAGAAGTTTCTTCTTGTCGTTAGAGAAAGACAACTATATATGACAAATATACAATAAAAGCACAAATGTAAAATGACCACATACAAATGTATACTGAAAAGTCCCGGAACTACAGGGTTTTTCGAATAATCGAAAAAAAAATGAAAAATACTCAAAATATATCAATATTTCGTAGATCTTTCGAAAGCTTACCTTATATATGATCGATTGAATCTATAAACAACAAATGTAAGTTCACTATATCGAATATATGGCCACAAATATTGGGGACCATAGTTTATCGGATTTCAAATAATCCAAATAAAATCAGAACAAGTAATTATATTAGAAGTTTCTTCTTGTCGTTAGAGAAAGACAACTATATATGACAAATATACAATAAAAGCACAAATGTAAAATGACCACATACAAATGTATACTGAAAAGTCCCGGAACTGGAGGGGTTTTTCGAATAATCGAAAAAGAAATGAAAAATACTCAAAATATATCAATATTTCGTAGATCTTTCGAAAGCTTACCTTATATATGATCGATTGAATCTATAAACAACAAATGTAAATTCACTATATCGAATATATAGTCACAAATGTTGGGGACCATAGTTTATCGGCTTTCAACTAATCGAAATAAAATCGGAACAAGTAATTATTTTAAGAGTTTCTTTTTCTCGTTAGAGAATGACAACTGTATATGACCAATTCGTAATAAAAGCACAAATGTAAAATGACCACATACAAATGTATACTGAAAAGTCCCGGAACTACAGGGTTTTTAGAATAATCGAAAAAAAGCGAAAAATACTCAAAAAAATATCAATATTTCGTAGATCTTTCGAAAGCTTACCTTATATATGATCGATTGAATCTATAAACAACAAATGTAAATTCACTATATCGAATATATGGCCACAAATATTGGGGACCATAGTTTATCGGATTTCAAATAATCGAAATAAAATCAGAACAAGTAATTATATTAGAAGTTTCTTCTTGTCGTTAGAGAAAGACAACTATATATGACAAATATACAATAAAAGCACAAATGTAAAATGACCACATACAAATGTATACTGAAAAGTCCCGGAACTACAGGGTTTTTCGAATAATCGAAAAAAAAATGAAAAATACTCAAAATATATCAATATTTCGTAGATCTTTCGAAAGCTTACCTTATATATGATCGATTGAATCTATAAACAACAAATGTAACTTCACTATATCGAATATATGGCCACAAATGTTCGGGACCATAGTTTATCGGATTTCAAATAATCGAAATAAAATCGGAACAAGTAATTATTTTAGGAGTTTCTTTTTGTCGTTAGAGAAAGACAACTATATATGACAAATTTACAATAAAAGCACAAATGTAAAATGACCACATACAAATGTATACCGAAAAGTCCCGGAACTACAGGGTTTTTCGAATAATCGAAAAAAAAATGAAAAATACTCAAAATATATCAATATTTCGTAGATCTTTCGAAAGCTTACCTTATATATGATCGATTGAACCCAGAAATAATGAAATCAAATTTCGTCTCGGAAGTAACCCTTAGATATATATATATATATATATATATATATATATATTATATATATATATATTAGACTGTTTCAAATAAATCGAAATTTTTTGTTTTCACGAAACCCCCCCCTAATTATCTTCAGGGGATCGAAAAGAGACCTCTATGAAAATATCAGCTTCAAATAATAATATTTAGAGGTCGCTCATCAATTATTTCTAATTTCCCTACTAATAGCAGGGAAAAAATTTCTTTTTTCAATAAAAAATTCCTAGAGCAGAAACCAATAGACGGATTTCATTGTGTGATACATTTTCGTGTAGACAATCAGATACTCTACAAAAATGACCCTTACGAAATTTCGATAAAACGGTCCCTTCAAAAGTTATTCGATTCGATGCTATTATTGAGGTAATTTTGAAGAAAAAAATTATTCAAAAAAGTCGATTCTGTTCGTTTTCACGAAACTCTATTTCTAATTATCTTCAGGGTATCAAAAAAAGGCGTCTGTGAAAATATTAGCTTTGAGTATTAATATTTAGAGGTCGCTCAGCGATGATTTCTATTTCTGCTGTTGATAGCAGGGAAAAATTTTCTTTTTTCAATAAAACATTTTTTCTTCACGAACCAATTGAGGGATTCCACTCTGTGATACATTTTCGTGTAGGGAACTAGATGCTCTACGAAAATGTTTCATACGATATTTCAATAAAACCGCTCGTTATAAAGTTATTCGAACTTTTTCTTCAAGAATACCTGTAAATTAATACCTTATATTGAGGTATTTTGGAAAAAAAGTTCAAATTACTTTTGAAAGACTGGTTTTATCGAGGTATCGTATGGAACGTTTTTGTAGAGTATCTAGTTCCCTACACCAAAATGTATCGTACAGTGGAATCCCTCTATTGGTTCGTGAACAAAAAATTTTTTATTGAAAAAAGAATTTTTTTCCCTGCCATCAGCAGCGAAAATAGAAACCATCGATGAGCGACCTCTAAATATTTATATTCAAAGGTAATATTTTCACAGACGCCTTTTGTCGATGCCCCGAAGATGATTAGAAGGCGGGTTGCATGAAAACAAGTAAAGTCGATTTTTTTGAACAATTTTTTTCTTCAAAAATACCTCAATATTAGCATCGAATCGAATAACTTTTGAAGCGGCCGTTTTATCGAAATATCGTAAGGGACATATTTGTAGAGTATCTGATTGCCTACACGAAAATGTATCACACAAAGAAATCCGTCTATTGGTTTGTGTTCTAGGAATTTTTTATTGAAAAAAGAAAATTTTTCCCCTGCTATTAGTAGGCAAAATAGAAATAATTGATGAGCGACCTCTAAATGTTATTATTTGGAGCTGATATTTTCACAGAGTATTTTTTTCGATACCCTGAAGATAATTAGGGGGGGTTTCGTGAAAACAAAAAAAATCCATTTTTTTGAATCAGTCTAATATATATAGTTATAAACGGTCATTTTCACCTCCAAAACAGAAACTCGTTTTACGCTCTGACCTCATATATAACGCTGTCACCTCCGATTTCGGAGGTGACAACGTATCGCCTTGTATTTTAGCTTGTTGGAATCAGGATGACTCAAGGATCAACATATCAAAAAATCGTTTTGAGGTCACAAGGCACCCTGTTTATGTACTGAACAATCTTTTAGTTCGGGTATATATCACGGGCGCTAGTGTGCTGCACCATATATGGATGTATAACTCTGAGAGACTCGAAAGACGTCTCCTCCTCCGTACATGGCAACAATGTGTATTGGTACACCCTCAGAGCAGATGGCGACAGGTGGCATATCTCAATGGTTATTTTATCGCTTTTTCAAGGGTGATGCTTCAACTTCATCTTATGAGGAATTCATATATGCCTGTTTTCCATCGTCCAACCATTCATTTTGTACCATCCACGCATAACTGAAAGGGAATGAAAGCTTTTCAGGTATCTATATGGGGAATATAGCTTGTCCCCCGATATAGATGTAAAATATGAACATTTCTATGATAAACTCGAAATTGTTAAAGGAGATACAATCGTTTTCTCTAATCAATCGGAATACATACGGTTTCTTCAAATGTAACGCTTCCTATTGAAAGGTAATAGACCTCATCAAAATGAAAAAATGTTGAATATTCACTGTTCCCAATTTATTTGAACCAGAGTTACCCGGAAATGTCAGAAATGCCAAATCTCACTTGGACGTATTGAAACTTCTTCTATATTGATTATGTTCGAACATCAGTTTTGAAATATGCTGCAGATTTATTCCAATAGTGACCTGTTGATATATTTCAAATTGATCGAATTCGATGGTGAATTCAATTTGTTCGAACAATGATCATTACGACCAATTCATGAAAACAATTTAGACGAGTTTTATCGCTGGATTTGTGAATTTTTGTTTAACAAGGAAATTTTTCTGTCCTCACTTTGGAATTAACTATTTCTCTCAGAAAAAAATCGGGAGATAGGAGTTGAAAAATAATTCTAAATGTTTACTAAAAATTCAAGTGCGTTAAACAGATCGCAAAAAAAGTCGAGTGAGTATTTCATTTGGTGGTCAACTTCTTAAAAACGCGGCATTGATTCATAACAGGTGATTATTATCTAATGAACAGATGAATGAAGTAAGTATTCTGTAAAGTATTAGTGCTCAAAATTTCTTTAACTTTTTTCATAATAAATTCTGTATGAGCAATATGAAAGTTGGAATGATTGATTTTGATGAGTTCTACTACCTGTCAAAAAAAAACTTCACCTCAAAAAATACCCTGTGCATTTCGTCAGAAAATACTGGAGTATCTTCATTCAATATTATCGGTGGCACCTACATTCTGAACAATAACTGTCAAGTAAAATATCCTAACGTGCCATTTTTTCCGAGTAGCCTACTTGACGCATTGTGCGTTCAAAAAAATTCGTTATTACGTTATAACACATTTTGAATTTTGGCCTGTTGGAACAGCCAAGGTCATCGAGATGTCATTGCGGTGACATTTGAATTTCGGGAATGTACAAGAAGTTCCAATGTATTTTGTGAACAGTTGTATGGAAAGGACTGATCTCCCAATGTTTCAATGTCGCAGCTCATTTTTGTGAATATCGAAATTCAACACTTCGCGTGAAAAATTTTTGTTTGCTAAGGATATTCTTTTTTTTACATCATTTGTATCATATATGGTTTAAAAAAATTATATGACATATTCCCATAATTTTTTCTCCTAGCGGCTCCCCCTACGGATATACGGCCTCCCAAATGACGCCACTGAAAATCTAGTTTTCTGGAATAAATTTCAAACTGCCCAGTATGATTTAAAGAAAATCTCTTCATATACTAATATAAATATGAATGTCAGTGTGTTTGTGTGTTTGTGTGTTTGTTTGTCCTCTATGGAACCAGTTGACCGATTTTGATTAAACTTTCACTATAATGTAGAAAATTTAATTTGGGAGATTTTCATGTAGGGTTCACCTTCCTATTGAGTTTTCATGAAAAAGTCGTTTTATCAGGCTTTTAAGGCCGACGCTGTGTAAGCTATAAGGGATAGAGAAACATAGTCAGAGACAATTTTGTAGTGTTCGAAAAATTCTATATGAAAGACTGCGACGGCATTTGTCCAAATGCTGAGGACAACCCACGAGTATAATTTTTTACATTTTCAATTCAATTCAAATAATGAATAGTTTAAGGCTTTCACGACCGGATATACTGGTATGAAAAGAGTCTTCCGGGCTTATTGGCCGTGGTCCATTAGGAATAATTTCACCTAACGTTTCGCCTACAACTTCGGTAGGCATCTTCAGAGGATTCTCGGTCTAAGGTTGTACCTCGAACGCTGAATTTCTAACCCATCTCAACAGTAGGCACCCAAATATTCACAATGGAAATTGAAAAGGATGGTGCACTACCATTTCTAGACGTCTTGGTAACTAGAAAGCCTAATGGGAAACTAGGACACAGGGTTTATAGAAAACCAACCCACACTGACAGATATCTACATAAGGAGTCTAATCATCACCCCAAACAGAAACGAGGAGTTATCAAAACACTCGTAGAAAGAGCCCGACGATTATGCGAGCCGGAATTTCTGGAGGATGAACTTGAACATTTACAGAATGCATTCATCGCCAATGGCTATAATACCAAAGAAATTCAGAGGGCAATAAGAACAAACACTTCCACCCGTGATGACAACACATCACAAATTACATCTAACGAAAGAGCGATCTTACCATACATCCCCAAGGTCACAGATAGAATTGGTAAAATACTGAAAAGGCACAACATCGAGACTGTTTATAAGCCGACACAAAAACTTGGGCAAATGATCAAAACAACCAAAGACAAAGTTGACCCACTTTTACAAGCTGGTATTCACAGAATACCTTGTGACTGCGGCAAAGTCTATATTGGCACAACAAAGCGGAGTATTAATACTAGAATTAAGGAACACGAACGGTGCTGTCGACTGAATCAGACAGAAAAATCCGCACTAGCAGAACATGCGCTAATAGATGGACACAACATAGATTTCTCAAAAGCGGAGATTATTTCCAATATTAAAAGTTACTATCCCAGGCTGAACATGGAAGCCATTGAAATTTATAAACACAAAAATAACATAAATAGAAAAGAAGAGACTCCTTTCTTGCATAGCGCCGGGTTACCGACTACCGACCTTAGAAAAAACAAAGATCAAGCCGACACGAAGCGGGAGCGATGGGCCAATCAGCATCACGCACGTAGACGCGCCACTTTTTCCCGCCACAAACCGGTGCGCAGATGACGTTTCCGGTTCGAACGCGCCAGTGTCAGAAATTCAGCGTTCGAGGTACAACCTTAGACCGAGAATCCTCTGAAGATGCCTACCGAAGTTGTAGGCGAAACGTTAGGTGAAATTATTCCTAATGGACCACGGCCAATAAGCCCGGAAGACTCTTTTCATACCAATTCAAATAATGTTCAAATTGAAGAGGACCCCCGACTGGCATGGAATGAATTCTTATAAAAATGAATGTGATTGTTATCTGCGACATTTTTTATTCCTTATGAAAAATGCCCCTTACCGTATAGTTTTCTAATTAATACCTTCAAAGTTACAGCTTACAGCATTATGCAAGAAATTATTGAATCTAAGCGAGATCGCTTTGTCACGTAGTCAAGTACATGTATCTGCTTCGATACGAGTTATGAATGTGAGGTTGTGGACCTATCAGTACTGTTTTTAATTGAAATATTACGCGACCTGAGCCGCGGGTTTGAGCTAGTTCGTTATAACGAACAGTAGTTATAGGACCTCATAAAACACTCATCTTTAATTTAAACGAGCTTCTTTAGTTTACCAGGGGCAGACTAGGTTCTCTTGATATTTTGTTTTTCGAGAACGGCTCATTTTATCGACAATGGACAAGAGTACCTTTTCCTAAGGTTAATATTCAAGGTATTAGAATCATACGTATGACAAGGTATCCCTTTTCATACAGGGATAATGTAAGCTTCAAATGTACGACCTAGTCCGCCCCTCGTACACTAAAAAAGCTAATTTTAAATAAAGGTAAGTATTTCAAGAGGTCCTTACCACTCACTGTTCGTCATATCAATTTTAATTTAATCATATTGCGTAATTTAAAATTCATTCCAGTGAAATGGATTTCCAGTGGCGTCATTAGGGGGGCCGTATTTCTGTAGTGAGGACAGCTAGAAAGATTTTGTCATCTTATTTCTTCACTTTATCTGAATCCGAGAGATTTCTCACACTTTCCTGGACCTCCTGTATATGTCGAATGCCCTGATAATACTACCAACAACCCTGGATACAGAAAAGCTAAAAACTAAAATCATATTGGTGATAGAAGGAAAGTAGTCGTCTATGATTGGCTGGGATTTTAGGTGATTAAGGGTGTAGACTGAATAATAATAATTCAAGGATATTTCCGTTTTACAAAAGCGAGCAAGACCGTTTGAAAAAGTGGCTACATGTGTTAGACTCCTCAGGTTATTATTACAACAATGAGCTTACCAATAAAGACGTAAACAGTTCTCCCAAGTGTCTGTGTACCCAATCTATTGTTTAGATATCACATGTTCCAGGAAACATTTCACAGTCGCTCTACTATACTTGACATCTCAAAATTGAAAAGAATCCATAAATTGGTAGATCCGATTAGCTCTTTCAATAAATTCATGAAGGCGAGACAGAAATTGACCCAAATAAGAGGGACCTTTTTCATTTGAAGTGATCATAGTCGGAAAACCACTTTCAAGGTGGGTTTCACAAAACTTAGAATGCCTGATCACGTACTATACCATTTAAAAAACAATAGTTTAGAACAAATTTTTAGGTTTACGATAACTGCATTTCCTAGTACTGAATTCTGAATGCCTATGAAAAATACTTCAATTTTGCTCATTTAAACTTTTTTGTACGACCAATATTAACTGAGCTAGCTATTGAGTAAAATAATTACAATCACCCTGTACACTATATTATGCTTTAACTTGCGGATTTTGTGCATCAAATGAACGTGAGTACAGAAAATCAAAAAAATCTCAGTATGAAAAATTAAATCATATAATAATTACAATTATTATCAACATCGAAAAATTTAAAACCCCCATGATGAAGAAAACTTGAAACAAAATCAAGTTATCAGATGATTCGAGCTAAGCTAACTTCCTGAAAAAAATTCCTTAATGCCCCGATTCGGGTGCCTAATCTAACGATCCTATTCCAAATGTAAATCGTAGGTCGTCGTAGGCCGATTGTGCTCTCTTAAAACATCTCGAAGTAAAGGCACTCGACGAAGCGTTAGAGCGCTTCGTTACGATAGATCGTAAATTTTATTTCTTGCTTGAATTTGTATTTCAACCTCTCGTCATATCTCGGGAAATATTCTTCAGAAAATTATGCTTTAAAAACATTTTTTATCAGGAATGATAACAGTCATATTTATTTTTATTTTTATTCATTCCATACCAGTCAAGAGGTCCCTTCAAATTGAACATTGATTTGGATTGCATTAAAAATGTTAAAATTTTAACCAATTGGTTATCGAGGGTTATCCTCGATGAGAGTTAGATATATGTATTCGCGGACTTTTATGTATAAATTTTCTTACACTACAAAAATGTCCCTTTCAAGTTCCACTATCTCTTGCAGTTCATCTAGCGTCGTCCGTAAAAGCCATAAATCAAATGGTTCATATAACAACTTGTTCATGAGAATTCTATATTTTCCCCATTTCTTCGTTGGGTATATTGGAATGAATTCCACAATCAAACCGGACATTTGCTTCCGATAATTGTCGGTTGAGTCGAAATAGTTTAGGACGATTGTCTCATATATCAAATAAAAGAGTCGCTTCTCATACAAGGACTTTTGTGAAGGATTGTATAGGGTGGGCAAAACAGGTGATACCTGAACTACAACTTTTTAACCGAAAAAGATAGAGGAAAATCAATGGCACATTGCGGTCGTCTCTTTTAGAGAATGGATAATGACATCAACTGAAATTTCGGCAATTTCAACTTTGATCATTATCTCCGTTTCTGTTAGTGCTAGAATGTTGAAATTAGACCTTAGAGAGACAATTTTTTTATAGCCATGCATTTGAGCAGTATGTTTTTTTCCTAAGAGGTTTCCTTGCTGAGATATAACATAAAGTTTTGTTTTTTCTTATGGAAACAATATACATCATACAGGGTGGCCCATTTAAAAACCAAAAATGTACATAATGACGAACATTCCCGTGCGTAAGTTATAGAAAATGCTTGAAAGAGTTAATCTTCCGATACCTTTTGACCTCGAGGTTAAGAGTCTATGATCATACCCCTAATCGGGGTGGCAGCCAGATTCAAAACTCCATTGGATTCTTTGTGAAGGTTTTGCAATTCTTTTCATACTAACCAATTTCTATTCGGTGTCAAATTAATAACCTTTCAACGCATTTTCTGGAGCATACTCAGAAAAATATGGGGCTGAATGGCCCAGCCTGTATAAATTTTCATATATTTTTAAACGGAAAAACAAAGATGATTCTTTCTGGGGCATGATAAACTATTGTTTCCATAGGAAAAAACACAACTTTATGTAAATGCTCGACAAGGAAACCTCTTGAGAAAAAACATAGTACGCTACTGGATTGCTATGAAAAAAGTGTCTTCATGAGGTTTTAAATACATTTTAGCACTAACAGAAACGGAGATAGTGACCAAAGATGAAATTGCGCAAATTTCAAATTTGGCCTATAACTCGAAAACAAAAGAGGAATGCAGTTGATTGCTATCAGTTTCTCTAAAAAGACGACCGTGAAATGACGTTCATTTTTTCTATTCCGTAGGGTTAAAAAGTTGTCCTTCATGTATCACCAATTTTGTCAAACCACAGGCTTTCTGTGCAGATACAGGACATTCTGGAGATTCTAAATCATACTATATATTGAAAAAAAGAGGATGTTTTATGCATTTGATAAACATTTTTCAATCGGCATAACTTTTTATCGCCTCGATAGATTTTCATGAAAATCTTAAGAAAGGGGTAAAGAAGATGTTTCACAGATCCTTGTAATGAAAAATAGAAGTTTCCGATAATAAATGAAATGGGAATATGAATTGTGCTGCTGTTATTGTCAATAGGCTTGTTTGAGAGATTAGTTCTAGGGTTAGTTAGTTTCTGTTCGTCCTAGGATTTCGAAATAGAAAAATTATATAGACACTTTCTTCATAGCAATCCAGTAGCGTACTTTGTTATTTTCAAGAGAAAGTTGGAGAAAACTATTGGATACACTACTGGATTGATATGAAGAAAGTTTCTGTATAATGTTTCAATTTCAACATCCTAGCACAAACAGAAACGGAGATAATGTTCTGGCCTATAACTCGGAAACAAAAGGAGATAAAGGAATGCGGTTGGCATTATCAGTTTTTTTAAGAATGAAGATCGTAATATGTCATTGATTTTCTCTATCTCTTTCGGTTAAAAAATTGTCGTTCAGGTATCAACAATTTCGGCCACCCTGTACTTCAAGTCAAATTGTTAATACAGCTTTCATTTAGTTGGTTTCAGATTGATAAGCTCAATATCTGTAATTACAAAACTCGCGGGTCATTAATTAAATAACCACTAAATCTCATGATTGTAGAACAGCAACAATAAAAATCGGTTATTTTCTAATAGCTGTATAGTACATTGTGAAGTTGTTAGATCTACATGTTGGTTATTACCAAAAGAAACTATATGCTGTTTCCAATAAAACGTTTTTATGTTGGAAGCAGCATAAGTAAAACATATTCATAGTAAGCTCAGGATCTGTTTGCGTTACATGAACTTCAGTGCTCAAAACCGTTTGTGCCTTCTCAAATGAGTTCATCTTATCTTTCACGGAAATGGAACAACATCGTTTAGAATAATATTACATGAAATTATAATCATAACTATTTTTTATTTTATATAGCGCCTGAAATTTCATATGGTATTGTGCGATTTTCCATAATTATTAAATCTGAAATGGACATCTTTTAACATCATATTCATTATGTGAAACTAGAATTCTGAACGTTGAAAAATGGATTGTTACAATAATCTCCAGTTTTTCAGAGGATTTATGTAGGATGATTCTTATTTGAAACATGAGATGCATACGTTCATCGATTTGATTATTCCATTGGCGCCACCATCATGGAATTATCGATTCATTTTCGTTCTGCTTCAGGAATATTGAAAGATAGTACCTGATATTCTCTGTTAGGTGTATTTTGTACCATCAAATACACAGTTTCATAATTTTCATGTGAATATTTTCTACTTCAATTCCCGAAGCCTTTGTCAGGCACAAGACGATGTTTCTTTATTTATTTCGATGCTCCAGAATCAGCAGTGTGAAGCACTTATCTTTCCAAACATGTGTTGAAAGAACAGCTGCATTCCATATATGATTATTCCGAACTAATTTACCTTCTGTCCTCCGAAAATCTGGCATCGTTGCAGGAGGACACAGCGCACGACCCATACAACATATAAGCGGAGGTAGCAAGGTCTGTCTCATATGAAAAAAAAATTTTCGAGAAGAATCTTTTCCCCTCTTCAGGTCCCTCTATTCTTTGCCTTCCCCTCTAAATCTATTGACAAAAAAAATTTCAATCACACCCCTCCTTCATCCGGAGGTCAGGTCGCCCAATGAACTTAGCGGAGGTCACAACGCACTACGAATCCATATATATATATATATATATATATATATATATATATTATATATATATATATAAGATATGTGACAAAGAGTAACTTTTTTTGAAACATAGATGAATTCAAAATCATCGAAATGAATACCATTTTCAATTCCCAGGCTCAGAGATCTTTTATCATGAGGTTGGAGAAATGATATTAGATTTTGTCACTGAGATGAGAGATATACCGGTTTCGGCCTTGTTGGGCCTCATCAGTATCCCGCACATCTCAGGATAAAATCTTCATAAAAAACTTCAGAATTTGAAGCAATTGGTTGTGAAGTAATGAGTAAAATATTACAAAGTACTAAGTTGGTGACATCCAATTGCGTCAAAATGAAGTTTCACATCTCCAATCAAATGCAAAAAAAGAAATCTGTACTTCCTCTTTCACTGAATGAGATTTTAGCAGTGGCTCTATTCAGGGCCCGCTTGCTAGTTTCTCAAAGTGATGGAAACGCCCAATTATTTTTGGGACTGTGAATCCAGATGTTTTTAAGAAAAAGAAAATGGTATTCATTTCGATGATAACTATTTTGAATTCATCTATGTTTCAAAAATGTTCTCGATGTGCCTTCGTAAAGGCAAAGAATTTTCTTTTTCTTAAAAACATCTGGCTTCACAGTCACAAAAAGAATTGGGGGTTTCCATCACTTTGAGAAACTAGCAAGCGGGCCCTGAATAGAGCCACTGCTAAAATCTCATTCAGTGAAAGAGGAAGTACAGTATAATTTTTTTGCATTTGATTGGAGATGTGAAACTTCATTTTGACGCAATTGGATGTCACCACCTTAGTACTTTGTAATATTTTACTCATTACTTCACAACCAATTGCTTCAAATTCTGAAGTATTTTTTGAAGATTTTGTCCTGAGATGTGCGGGATACTGATGAGGCCCAACAAGGCCGAAACCGGTATATCTCTCATCTCAGTGACAAAATCTAATATCATTTCTCCAACCTCATGATAAAAGATCTCTGAGCCTGGGAATTGAAAATGGTATTCATTTCGATGATTTTGAATTCATCTATGTTTCAAAATTGTTCTCGATGTGCCTTCGTAAAGGCAAAGAATTTTCTTTTTCTTAAAAAGAGTCACTTGTTGGGAATGCTTCATTTATTTCTCTTTTATTATTTTTTTTGTTATTAATTTCATTCAATTATAATAAATTCAATTCTTCTGGGAATTAAGTATTATTATTATTTTCCAGCAAATTACAAAAATGAAAAAAAAAAGCCCAGGACTTATCTTTTTTTCCAAAGAAGATATGTTCAAAAAATTATGTCACCTATAGGCAAAGTTGTACCGTTCTGAGAAAAAGAATAAATCGAAAAAAAAATCGTTGCCTTCACGGAAGCCACACCGAAAACATTTTTGAAACATAGATGAATTTAAAATAGTAATCATCGGAATGTCAGGCTCACAGATCTTTCATCATGAGATTGAAGAAATAATATTAGATTTTGTCATTGAGAGGAGAGATATAACGGTTTCAGCTTTATTTGGCATCATCAGTATCCCATGCCACTCAGGGACAAAATCTTCATAAAAAAACTTTTATATTAGAAGCAACTAGTTGTGACGCACATTAAAATATTACAAAATAGTGACATCTAATATTTTCAAAAGCAAGTTCCACATCTACAATCACATGCTTAAAAGAACTACGTACATCCTCTTACACTTTTTGAGATTAAAGCTTTTGTGTCAATTTGTACCGGTTAGATGTTCAGAAAAAATCTAGTTTTTCACTCATATGAAGATAATAAGAAAAATCAGTATATCATAGGAAATGTGAGAAGAGCGTCTAGTTTGATTATGAAAGAAAATATTGCTGTCGATGAATAAAATGAATATTACCTTTTTTCAAAGTTTTGATTAGAATACAACTATTTGATACAAATACAATTTTGTCGGTGATATTTTCCGTTTGATTTTAAACGCATGAAAGGTTTTCTCGAATAGCATAAAAACCGCGATATCCTGAACGCTACAACGCATATTACTATACACGTGCCAAGCCGCATTCACCACTTTCAATTCAGGTATTATTCGCTTCGCATCCGGTATTTAATTATACTCTTTGGCAAATTCTCGGGATGGCTCAGATATCCAATATCTGATGTTGATGACAATGAAAACGGTTGTCGCTTTCAATTTAATTTCATCCGGGGTAGTGAAGGGTGTGGGACAAAGAACAGGTTAAAATTCTATATTTTGTAATTCGAGAAGTATATTTCATGGATTTCATCTGATTTCATTATATTTATTTGTAGTTGATACCACAAGGAAAAAAAGTTTATCTCTTCTCTATAATTTTTTTTCAATTTTTTGTATCATCAGAGTGCTATTTAATCCGTCTCAATAATCTTGAATCGCAGAAATGGTAAAAAACCACCAAAATGTGATATTGTCTGAGTGAAAAAAACCTTTATGTTCATTCAACTTGAGATATGTCGGTCACAAGTTCTTAGTTGAATCGTACAAGATTTTTTCCTAGTCCATTAGCTTAATTGTTTAGTAGTTATTTCCGATTTTGTTTTCGCTAAATTGATGACACGTTGTTGTTCTAACTAATGACAGTTGATACAAAGAAATTGATTCATATCCTGGAAATGTTTCTAATATACGCATATCTTGAATGGCCTCTGAAAACTGTGATATTTCATGAAACTATCTGATTTTATAATTAGCCACTAGCGTGACGAAGAAAAATACAGAAAAGGGATCAAGAAAACAACTAAAAAATAAAGCAAGGAGAGGCAAACAGAATGTATAAGTAAATAAGTTAGACCTTACGCAAAACGGCAGCAGAATTGAAGACAGATATACCTTCCGAAATATGGAATGAAGCTCTCCTCTTTTTATACCCTTCCTATTTTAGATGCACTTTCTTGAGAAAACCTATCCTTCATTTTGAAAATACACCTCGACCTAATATCATCACCATAATTTCTTCCACATGTTGAAAAATGGCGCCCGAAACTATATATTGATCCAACACTGATGCATATTTCAGCTTGACCTGGAAGAGTATAACTATAAACGATTATACTTCCACAGGCGTATGATAATCCCAATTTCTACGCCACGCCGTGATTTATAAATATTTAATTAGTCTAGAATAAAATACGGCATATCCTTTCTGACAGAGGCGTGGTGAAACTGGGGTTTCTATCACGCTACCACAAATAAATTTATTACGTCGTAGTTTAGACAGGACCTCCCGTGCTATTGAACTTGTGGCATAGACAGCCACAAAGATATGAAAATAATGGAGTGAGGATTTCAATGGAGACCAGTGCTATAAATCTCTATCTCTACCGTCTGTGAGCTGACAAGAAATATCGTGTAGGTTACTGACCAGATGAATCGGTAATAAGAATCTTATCTCTAGGTACTGCAATGATTTTAATAGATTCAATTATTTTACAAGATTGTGAGAGATAGATCAGCTGCGAGGAATCAAAACTTTCAGAAATAGTCCAGGGCAAATTATTTCAAATTATAACGAGTTATGAAATGGATAGAATATAAATGATTAGAGGTGAATATTCGATTTTAGGTGCTGAGAATGATACAACTTGAGGTTATGGATAAATCCAAGAATAAATATAATTGGATGCGATCAAGTAACGAATTAGAATAATAACTCAGCATATTACAACTCATTTCTGAGAATGAGCGAATAAAGAAAACTTCTAGCATCTCCGAATTGATTATCGATAACTGATTCCCAGAACTTTTTGTATTATGCATAGTTCCGGTCCTCGTCACGTAGAGTGAGGTTTAATTGTGCTATCCTTCTGATCAAATGGGTTTAGTTTACAATAAAAGCTGAGCTCACTATCTCCTGCACCATTAAAAGAGAGTACGGCACTGAAACTCGCTTGATTGATAAGTCCCTGAAACCTTGTTCTTCGACTCAACGCTTAGAGCATTTATGAACAAATCAACATAGACAGCATGAAATATTTGTGTTTAATTGAAGATACGGATCCTGACTTTTTTATGTATACCATAGCAGTTTTCTATGAAATTTTCCTACTGGATGATTGGGGAAAATATGAATAAATATTATTTCTTAAGAATTTGGCTGGGTTCTCTAAGAGGTAATTTTTCCTTGAAATACGAGGATTGGTGAGAACGAATTTCTATCTCTGATGAGTGAATCGTTTTAATAATGAACGGCATGATGAAAAAAGGCCTGGTGGACCTGCAAGGCAAGAATAGGTTACTTATTCAGTTTCAAGTGCAAGGTACTATTTTGTTTACGAGAGTTACACTGTGTAAAGACCTTATTTTCATTAAACTCCTGATTTATCACTTTGACCTCATGAACTAAATCAAATTCCGATATAGATATCGAACACGAGATTTATAGAGGCCTCTTGGGACCTGAAAGTGACATGACCCTATCTAAACTTCATCGGCTGTGGGATTACTACATAGAGTCAGGAATGAAACTGTAAATTGCTAGTTTGATGAGGAGATAAATCGACATCATATAAAATAGCCAGAGTACTTCACACTTCGAAAGTTGATATGGTTTATTTTCATGAGCAGTAAAAAGGTTCAGTTCACAATATCCAACTGAGTATTGCACAGTCGATTTTCATGGCGAAATATTCTAGGATAGATGTTTTATGTCTCCATCAATATGATATTGAAATGACAGAAATCTGCGGAACTACTATTTTAAGTTTTGAACAAAAGAAAAATGTCGTTGACAAAAGTCAACGCCAACATCATAACACACTTTGAAGTAAATTAAATAGGTCAAATTTGTCATCTTTGTAGGGTTGCTGAAACCTATCTAGAGTCTCAGAAGTCCCGTTATGACGATGCATATACTCTCGAAATGTCTTCTTCTTGATTATATTTGAGGAGAAGATATCAAATTCAGCTGAAAAATCATGGCCCGTGAATGCGTGGAAAGCTGACAGATCACGTCATAAATAGGACCCAAGTTCATGGGCAGATCTAGATGTTGAATGAACAAAATGTGGAGTGGTTAAGAGCAAGTTCGAGTGGAAGTATCGATCAAAAATTGCGAATTTTGAACAGAACAGTCATAGGACTTTTCATGTTGCAAGAAGTTTTGAATGATGAAAAATTTATTTATATTTTTTACCAAATCATTTTTGGGGAAGTCGGTTCTGGATCCTCATGAAGTAACAGCTAAGTGTCCTAAGGATGTCGTTGGATTCATTAATGCCGTTGACGGCCTCCTTGGGATTTAAATGAACGAGTTAGGTAAAGGACAGTAGATCCTTGTGGTCGAAGTTCCAGGAAGGCTGAACGTAGCCACAACGACCCCTGTTCAGAATAATAATAATACCGAATCATTTGTCAAATTTACTGAAAGACGTGCCGTGCCACCTATAGGCCAAGTAAATTAGACTTTTGCCTGGAAATAATTATTTAAGCCTCTAACATGTGTAGTTTGAGTTTTGCCCGAATTTCCCCCATATAGGGACGTTCGAAAAACCTCGACATTTTCGGACTGTTTTAGGTTTTATATCGAATAGCTTGTTACATTCGAAAGTGTTCTGCATTAAATTCTGTTTTTAAGAAGTAGAGTAGTACATTAAATTTTGAAAAAGGAGATCTATAGTAATCATACGTCGAAATATGGCAAATTTTTGAAAAAAAAACATGTTTTTACTATGAAACATGGGAAATCTATGGAACTACGACGTTTAGAACGAAATGTTTTAGAATGATAGTTGTAGACCATCACATTGTGGTGAAAACCACCTCCAAACCATAATGTAAAATCGTGCGGTAGCTCATCCTGCTGGGGATGCTGATCATTTTATCGTAGCTAGTGCTGTCAAAGTTGCTCAGCAGTCCCATGAGTGTGTGGTTATTGTTAGGGATGATACTGACCTTCCTATGATTTTGACTGCTCCAGCCCCTATGTGTACCAACATTTTTTTACCAAGGCCTGGCAAAAGCAAGCAAGACGATATTGTCTATTCTCCCTCTCCTACAAGTTCAAGTTCTCCTCTATTTCGAAAAATAACATATTATTCCTTCATGTTTCTAGTGGCTGCGACACTTGGTCATCATTTTTCTGTGAAGGACAAGTGAAATTCATGAAGACCTTGGAAATCAACTAAATTAATTATAATAACAAACGTGGAACTCATAAACTAATAACTAAAAATACGACTTATTGCTAAGAATGTTATGATACCCCGTTCTTTCTTTACCTCAGCTTAGGTACTTTTTGTTTCAACATTTATTGTATTATTTTAGCTCCCTTTTTCATAAGAATATATATATATATATATATATATATAATTTTCAAAATTCTTGTTTGGGTACTCGGCATAGGGCTTCAATTTATTCAATACAACAATTGGTCTTTTAACATCTATATTTCGGTCCTTAGTTTGGGACCTTCATCAGGATGCTACAAAAATCACGTCAATGGGCAAAATTAATACAATTATATAAAAAATCTCACGTGATTTTTGTAGCATCCTGATGAAGGTCCCAAACTAAGGACCGAAATATAGATGTTAAAAGACCAATTGTTGTATTGAATAAATTGAAGCCCTATGCCGAGTACCCAAACAAGAATTTTGAAAATTTGATATTTACGGCAAATCTCCTTTAATAGATTATATATATATATATATATATATATATATATATATATATATATATATATAAAATAACAATATGTATATATAAATAACAATATGTGATATTGTTCTAAGTTAGCAATATATATATATTAGACTGATTCAAAAAAATCGACTTTTTTTGTTTTCACGAAACCCCCCCCTAATTAGCTTCATGGTATCGAAAAAAGACCTTTGTGAAAATATCAGCTCCAAATAATAACATTTAGAGGTCGCTCATCAATTATTTCTATTTTGCCTACTAATAGCAGGGGAAAAAATTCTTTTTTCAATAAAAAATTTCTAGAACACAAACCAATTGACGGATTTCTTTGTGTGATACATTTTCGTGTAGGCAATCAGATACACTACAAATATGTCCCTTACGATATTTCGATAAAACGGCCTCTTCAAAAGTTATTCGATTCGATGCTAATATTGAGGTATTTTTGAAGAAAAAAAATATTCAAAAAACTCGACTTTACTTGTTTTCACGCAACCCGCCTTCTAATCATCTTCAGGGCATCGACAAAAGGCGTCTGTGAAAATTTTAGCTTTAAATATTAATATTTAGAGGTCGCTCATCGAAGGTTTCTATTTTCGCTGCCGATGGCAGGAAAAAAAATTCCTTTTTCAATAAAAAATTTTTTGTTCACGAACCAATAGACGGATTCCACTGTATGATACATTTTAGTGTATAGAACTAGATACTCTACGAAAATGTTCCATACGATATCTCGATAAAACCACTCGTTCAAAAGTTATTTGAACTTTTTTTTCCAAAATACCTCAATATAAGGTATTAATATAGAGGTATTTTTGAAGAAAAAGTTCGAATAACTTTTGAACGAGCGGTTTTATCGAAATATCGTATGAGACATTTTCGTAGAGCATCTAGTTCCCTACAGGAAAATGTATTACACAGTGAAATCCGTCAATTGGTTCGTGAATGGAAAGTTTTTTATTGAAAAAAGAAAATTTTTTCCTGCTATCAACAGCGGAAATAGAAATCATCGCTGAGCGACCTCTAAATATTAATATTCAAAGCTAATATCTTGACAGACGCTTTTTTTCGATACCCTGAAGATAATCAGAAATAAAGTTTCGTGAAAACAACGGAATCGATTTTTTTGAATAATTTTATTCTTCAAAAATACCTCAATATTAGCATCGAAATGAATAACTTTTGAAGCGGCCGTTTTATTGAAATATCGTAAGGGACATATTTGTAGAGTATCTGATTGTCTACACGAAAATGTATCACACAATGAAATCCGTCTATTGGTTTCTGCTCTAGGAATTTTTTATTGAAAAATGAAATTTTTTCCCTGCTATTAGTAGGGAAAATAGAAATAATTGATGAGCGACCACTAAATATTATTATTTGAAGCTGATATTTTCATAGAGGTCTCTTTTCGATACCCGGAAGATAATTAGGGGGGGGTTTCGTGAAAACAAAAAATGTCGATTTTTTTGAAACAGTCTAATATATATATTATATATATATATATATATATATATATATATATATATATATATATATATTGCTAACTTAGAACAATATCACATATTGTTATTTACTGTAAATACGTCCTTAGCCAGTGCTATCGAGCAGCCACTTCAGTTGGAGGCAAGTTATGATTAATAATTTTTCCAACATCTCCTACCACAATACATTTAATTGCTTGAAATCGTTTTAATAAAGATAAAGGGTTGCTATGCATTTCTTCCCTGCCTCGTCGACCTTAGCGGCATCAGAAGCATTAGATTTGCTAAACAATTCTGCTGCTTTTATCAGGTTTGATTTGATTTCCAACGCCTTCAGGAATTTTACCGGAAAATGATGACGTAGTGTTGCAGACATTAGAAGAATGAAGGAATAATATTTTGTTTTTCGGAACAAAGGAAAACTAGTAGTACAAGGGAGAATAGACATTTCAGGCCCTGGTAAAAAATGTTGGTACACATAGGGGCTGGAACAGTCAAAATTACAAGGTCACTGTCCTCGCCAACAATATCGAGCAACTTCAACAGCACTAGCTACAATTAAATGATCAGCATCTTCAACAGAATGAGCTATTGCATGTTTGAAGAGGTGGGGTTATGTTTTTATCACAATAGGATGGTCTACAACCTTCATTCTATAACATTTCGTTCCAAAGTTCGTAATTTCATAGATATTTTACGTTTTATAGGAAAAAAATGTGTTTTTTTTCAAAAACAGACATCGACGTATGATTTCTATGATCTACTTGTTCAGAATATAATGTCGTAGATTTGTTCAGACACAAAATTTAATGCTGAACTCTTTTTAATATAACAAAGTTTTTGATAAAGTGATTAGTTTAGGAGTTATTCGAGAAAAACCCAAAATAGTTCGTAGGCAATTTCAAGGAATTGATTAATTTATAAATAAAATGAATAAACAGCTTTATTTTTCTACAGGTTGAAACCTAATTACAGAAAAATCAACAAGAGTATCTCAAAAAGATAACTGAAAAAACAAAAATAAATGATAGTTATCTCGCACAACTAAGATTTCTTTGCTTCACAGTGGTCAGACTGTCAAAGAAAATATCACAAGTCTCACACAAGTTGTTCACATATGCTGAATGGGCGCCCGAAGCATGCAATTATTCCTACGAGGAACCAAATAAAACAAGCCTGGATCTCAGATTGGACCTCAGAACATGAAAGTTAAGCCCTTCTAGTAGGTAAGGACAATCAACCTCTCGGGGGATAGACACCTTCCTCTCTATCATAGAAATAGATAGATGCCAAATCAAAGACGCATACTCAAGTTTAGTTCTCACCAAGGTGTTAAATAGGAGAACAAGTGTTTCGCAATTCTGAAAGTATCTTGCGTTGCGAATTGATCTGATTTAGAGATTACATATGTAGAGTTGTTTTATTTCTTTTTTTGTTTTGTTGAATTTACGATATATATGTATAAGTTGATTTTGGTTGTTTCAACTTCGAACCTGAACTAAACTCTCTAGAAGAAAAAAAAAACTAAACATCAAGTCCCGTCCCTAGTGCGACAGGCCCCATTCACACTTTCCCCGAACAGGAGAGGGTTTCTTTGTTTTTTTAAATTTTCAATCTTAAAGCGTCCCTTGGTCGACGGAAAGCCGCTCTTCAGTCGACACAACACCCTCAACCTTAGTAGCACAGTTGATCCCACCTTCCTATTGTCAATATTCGAAATGAGAATCATAATACCATCTTTCCAATAAAATTTATTTCTATTTGTTCATAGCCAAATATCTGATTGATGATTTCCGAGATTATCGATACAAGTTACACTGTTGAAATTGGGTATTAGCGCCATTATCTGATACCTGCTGAGGGATAACGAACGTGATTCCCATATACACTCGAGTGATTTCTCTCCGGTTTCCTTCTCGCTTATCTACGCTCTGACTTAAACTGAATTAGATTGTACATAAAAGTGGAATACTCGAATCTACACATCCCTAATGTGAGCATTATAAATAGATTATTCGCATTTCGAGCAATTTATTCGAAGCATCGCTCATTTGGGATGTGTTTCTCCATATCCGCGTTCTCTGAGATACTACCCTATTAGTTCGAAGGATGCATTTAGACATTCCTTCGCGGATAGCGCTATGCCATTGATCAGACGAACACAAATTGAGAAACCAATAAAACTTCTAGTACAAAATGTAGAAATATACAATGAGCACGAGTACAGTGCAAGAGCTTTATTTATCATTTAATTCAGCCATTATATATGTACCTATTGGACTGATGGAAAGTGGCATTTGTCCAAATGACGAATGATTCTTTACTGGTTGCCTTTATTCAACAATATCACATTGTGATTGTATCAAACATAATAGGACATTTTCCAGTAAATACTGTTGCCAGACACACTTTTTCACCTTTACCATAATATAGGTTATTTATATTCTGCAGCATCCAAATGAAATAGTTTTGAAGTGAAAACATAGTATCAAAATCTAAAAAAGAACTATTCAATTCTGAAGCAATGGAATAAGAATCTCTAGTCTGAATAAGGTACAATCATTTCCTTCTAAACATGAAAAGTCGATTAATTCAATCACTTTCCATGAAAATTCAGGATATAATCATGATAAGTTCGGTGGGTTGGGTTTCAGTTCTGACCAGAAACGGCTCTACCTAATTGAAAGATAAAATGAAGATGAGAATAAACAAACTGTAGTAATTTAATCATCTAGTTCATTAACGCTTGAGCGGAACGGGTGCATTAATAGTTCGAGATCAATTTATCTCTAGATTAATAAACGAGTGGATTGCAAAATTCTTCTGCCGTCTCCAAATAACCAAGTGAAGAAATTTTCACCTGGGAACATGATTTATGAATATGGTTCCATCAAATTGAATGAAACTATTGACATACATCAGGAAAATATTATAAGTTCTATGAATGCGACACATATCTTGTATTGGAAATGCATAACTCTGTTCAGAAATGCAACTATATGTAGGATTTTTGTTTCGTTGCCAATTAAATTCATGCGTTAAAATGCGAATTCTAGAATTAGTTGGGGTCAATAATGGATGATTTCTTGTGCGTTAAACTTGACTATTATTTCAAGATCGACGAAAAAAATATATTTTTGTAGTAGCTGATGTTATGAGAAGAAAAAAACGCACCCTCTTAAACAAGATTCATCATCATAAACATCGTGAATGGATGGTATTGCATAGGTATGTAGTTATTGCAGGTATTATACTAAAGAACGTTCAAACTCACAAGAAGGCAGAGAAGTAACGAGGGGAAGTGGGTTATTAGGGACGTAACCGCCATTGATTAGAATACTTCATTGAAGTATTGAAGAGGAGAAAGTTTCAGTTATATATTAAATCGCACTAATTATGTTGGAGAATGTGGGATCCGTGATTTTATATAATGTTAGAATTAGTTACTTTATAGTATATTCAAGTTTTAACCTACGGCACTGAACTCAAGGTTACTTCTCAGTGGGTTCATCAGACGTTTCGACGCACTTGACGCTAAACTCAAGATTACTTGAGTGTTAGAAGGTGTTCATTTGAAAAGTCGAGAATCATGGGAATGCAATAACTTGAGGGTTCCTAGGTGTAACGGGGAAAAGAGATCAAGGTGTACTTCCATAAAAATAGATAGTCGATCAGAGAACGGGACGGTAGACGGTCAGAACGTTGACAATTAATGAGACGCGGTTCGGAAGAACAGATTAAAGGTACGCATTTTAAGAATCCGTTTGCTTCCGTATATAAAATGGATCCGTTCAGTTGAAAAATGAAAGCCTATAATTGAATCAATGTGCATTGTAAACAAACGGATCCGAAATGAAATCGGTACCGTTCGATTCACCACCCGATTCTAATGAACGTGTTTCATTAAAATTCGGACCGCATAGTGAGACAATCCGTTTCGTAGCACGTGGTTTTGAAAATAATGAATATTTATTTCATAATCTTATTTTAACCAATTTAAATAATCTATTTACAGATCTATAGTTACCCAGAAAAATGAGTAGTGCAAGTGGATCAAAGAAAACATATACGCGCAATGTTTTTTATCAAATTCAGTAAAAAAAGTCAGTAACATCCATTATAACTCTTTTGATGCACAAAACACGAAACTAGTATATATTTCTCTTCTTTCTCAATAAATATTGTTTCTACTATCCGAATTAAAGAGTTGGGATGCGTTCGACAAACTGATTTATGAATCAGTTTTGATATTGAGAAAAAAGAGAAATATATACTACTATCAAAATAGTTATAATGGATGTTACTGACTTTTCGTTATTAAATTTGATAAAAAACATTTCGCATATATGTTTTCTTTGATCCATTTCCACTACTCATTTTTCTGGGTAATAACAGATCTGTAAATAGATTATTTAAATTGGTTAAAATAGGATAGTAAAATAAATAATAAAATTTTAACGTAACTTATTTTCAAAACCAAGTGCTACGAAACGGATGTCTCACTATGCGGTCCGAATTTTAATGAAACACGTTGATTAGAATCGGGTGGTGAATCGAACGGTACCGATTTCATTTCGGATCCGTTTGTTTACACATTGCACATTGATTCAATTATAGGCCTTCATTATTTAACTGAACGGATCCGTTTTATATACGGAAGCAAACGGATTTTTAAAATGCGTACCTTAAGGGATTAGGCGGACACTAGTCGGAAAAGTTAAGACGAATGCTTTAGACGAAAATATTCATTAAAATGCGTTCAGTGACTGAAATCCCAATTTCCTTGTTGTCATTGTGTTTTTACTTCTTCTTTGATTTACATTCTTCATTCTATTCATTAAACATTCTATAAAATTACCTAGTGCCCAGTAATTTCCCTAGACCCTATAAAAATCCTACAGGAATGTTTTTGCAATTTCACATACATTTGAATAGAGAATAATAATAGGAAGAAGAGAAAACATTCCACAGATACTTTCCTTTGTCCAGCATTCCTTCGAAACACACATCAAAAAATCGAAAATCGTACATTGAGATATAGGGAACCCTTGAAAGACTCCACTTATTTTTTCCTCACAAATTGATATGTGAGTGAAAAATAGGGTTTTTTGCTTTTTTGAATTCCAACTTTGACACTCCCATTTCACCCTCCACTAAATCAAAACAATTTTTTTCTCTACAACGTGACGTCGAATATTTTTTCAGTAACCGATTTCACAAAAGAGATCTGAGATTGTGCGTTGCGCATTCATTGAATTCTCAGTGCTCTAAAAGCCCCAACTTGAAATTTTTTTCTAAAAACAGTGAATTACTCGAAAACGGCTCTAGATGGCTAGAGGGGATGATCCATAAATACATATATTCACAAAATGGCGCCGAGCTGTAGTGTATGTTTAAATACGATTAGTCGTTTTACCGATTATTTGACCTGCTCAAATAATCCCTTACTCTTATTTAACTTAGTTAGTGCTAAAATCTCAGTGGATCTATTTGAAAACATGAAAAAATCTGGTGAGACGAAGATGTGGAAATGTAATATATGTAAAAATGAAAACATAACCTTCAATACGAGATCAAAAGGAAGTAGGTAATTCAACTTCAGAATCGATCGCACCAGGAAATCAGTTGACTAATTTTGCATTGGATTTGAAAGATATTGTGAAGTCTACTTTTGATCAGTGCCTTTGAAAGAGCTATATCAGGCAATAAATGAGTTACTTACAGAGATTGAACAAGGAAAACTCTTACTTTAGATCTACGGTAGTGGAACTCAAAACAGCACTCAATGCAATCTCTCCTCATCAAAGCAGAGATACTCATAATATTCAACAACCATCAAATAATCCAAATATTAATATTGATACCGAAAATATTCCGAAGAGCAAACAAACTTATGTTACCAAAACTAAAGTAAAAAATGTTCCACCTAAAAGTAACACTAAACAACCGGACTATAGTAACACTATCAAATCTTCAGTCAGTGGAAATGATCAACAAATGTGAAAAACGTTTCACGTTTGTTTATTGTTGAGTATTATTAATTCGATACATTAGGGTTCTATTATGGTACATTAGATAATATTATAAGTAAAGAAATAAAAACTATATGCATAATTTCAAAAGGAGCACACGGTGAAACAGACTAACATATTTTATTCCGATGACTCAATTCCTGTAAAATCATTAATTCTTGATAAAGGACCGATCTTAGACCGAAACGTCGGTGTTTTTTGATGTAAAGAGGAATATCGATCAATATACTAATTATTCAAATACCTGAAAGAGTTTTCATCACTGTAAAATGGATGATAATATGAACCATAATTATTATTATTATTATGAAATAATTGTGGCATACGAAGATCTATCAGAAAAAGTCATAATAAACAGGGTGTTTCATTTGAAATTTGAATGAAGGTCCCCTTGGCTCATATCTTGACACAAAATTTAGAAGTGATCGAATTATTATTTCTTCATAAACTTCTAATGGGCACTCCTGCTGCGACAACCTGTATAGCTTATAAATATGGGAAAATTTGAGGGTAAAACACTTCTTATGGACCTCAAGACATTTTCGAAGCTCATGTCCTGTTATGTAAAATGATTCAATCATAATGAAAATGCTGATTGAAATTCATTTCGATTAATTCATACATCGGTATCCAAATATTTCTCAAGAGGTGAAGGATTTCCAATTGAATACTCTCACTCAAAGCTTCGTCATTAACCGCCTCAGCTGTTATAAACCGAAGTTCACAGGTTCTTGTTCGGAAACTACATAACCATTACATGTACCTCCATGCAGTGTTTTGGGGTTTTGTTTGAATTACGCGTTCATGAATATACAATTATTTCACCGGGTTTAAACCACCTTACTCCACCAACGTGAAACATGTGAGTTGATGCATCTGGTTTTGGCACGAAGTAGAATGACCTAGATAGTCGCTGGCGCCAAAGAGATAAACAAACGATTCATTCATCTTCTTCACCGGAATGGGCTTCAGCATTGAGAGAAGCAGCGGCGTAATGATGAGCAATGAATATTCGTTTTCTATGGTTGTGATTGAATGAATCCAGATAATCAGAAGGCAGTGACGTTGTTTTGCGGCTACTATGCTTTTTTGTATAAACAGGGTGACTCTTCGACTAGTAGGTACATCTTAACATTAAGATCTTGCGGAGGAAAGAAACACTTTCTTCGTTTGCTATTTACCATTTTGTTTCGATTCATCCAAGTCAAAAAGATATAGCTTCACTCAGATCTCATAATGAGATATGCCAGGCCTGGAACTGAAGTTTTTTCAAACATTTGATATACAATCCTAACCTTCGAAATAATCAAGCAAAAATTTATTTTGTGAATCTTTCAAACAAGCTCACATTAGCCAATATTCTAGCATTCTAAGAGATGAGTACCTTGAATTCTTATCAAATTCATGCTATAACATAAAAAAAAAATTGCTTCAAATAAAGTCCTAAATCAAGATCTAGATGATGATGGAGGCAGCAGAAAAGGTAATTGAAACGAGGTGCACAATAAGAGGGGGAGGCAATGATTACAAAGTTGTAAGAAATAGAATCAACGAGAGCATCAAAGACTTAATGATATGGATCATGATGTATACGCAAGATACAGGACATATCGCACTCCCGCTACAAAAGTGATACAACTCAAAATTTACTTTTTTCGGTTTATGCTATGAATAAGATCAGAAAACGAGCCTAGATTAAATCATGGAAATTTTTTACCTACATCAGTGGGTCCTCCATATATCATATAGATACCTACATATCAGAATTGGTGTCTATTTCATGTTTCCAATTAATCAGAAAATATTTAGCATTTGAATATTTTCGACTTTTGATTTTGAGTTGTGTCACTTTTGTAGCGAGGGTGCGATAATATGGAATTTACTGAGAATTTATCATCTGACAAATAAGAATAAGACCCATATTCAATGAAACAGCATAAACTTCATAAGGGCATTCGTTAGGGTAGCGATGCCATAGCACTGCTACGAAATAAATCATACACCCTAGCATAATCAAGGCTATCGAAAAACTCACCACTGAAAATATCACATATGTAAGAGCTTAAAATGATTTGAGTAATGAAATACCCGATATAACCAAGATAAGACAGGAAAGCAGCCTTAGCCCTATCCCATTCAACACCATAGTGGAAGTAATACGCGAGGTAAAAAATGCTGAAAAAGGAATTTTAATGGGAAATGTAGAAATTCAATACAGATAAATAATGAGGGATGTGGAGAACAAAAAAAAAAAGAATCGTGATGTAAAAATAAGGGTAGAAAATGGATTGTCATTCAAATAATTCAGCTACTTAAACCCTGAACCACAAAGGTGTCACTGATATCAAGATATTTGACAAAAATAATCTGTGGGAATAAATACATGAGCACCAAAGGTAAATATACCTGAGAATATGTAAGAAAACTAAAGATATAAATGACAACCAACAACAAAACAAGATTAATAACCGGATACGTCTTGTTTGACTGCAAACGAGTGGAGATACTATACATTTATGGGGTGAGTTACGTGGTGAGAATGGAAAGACATAAGAGAAGAGAATGAAGGAACCAGTGAGGGCAATTCCAAATGATTGGTTAGTGAAGATGGCAAAGAGTAAAATACAAAATATATGACCGCTTAGATATTGGGTTTAAGGGTAGGAGTTTCTTTTTCGGCATGTGCACTCCGTGACTAATGGGAAATTAAAAGGCTGAAATCGGTCATCTTAATGCTATCATCTGATTTATCGTCCCGGTACTTTCTGTTGAAGGTTTTGATAACCGTAAATTTGATGATGATAGTGATATTCATTTCATTATTATAATTATTATAATTTGACGATTAGTATTTCGAATTTTTTTTCCCCAAAAATTCTGTGTAAATACGAGGAATTTCCTGTTTTAGATTTTTTTTTCATCTATGAAATCAGAAAATAAGGTCATGAAATATCTACTAACCGAAATTCAATGTGAGCAAATTCTTTGTAAAATTTCTATTGTGTGCATGAAAACGCTATCAAAAAAACTTCGAAGAAGTTTCGTGACATCCCATGGAAGTTCTTTTTCTGACATCCCAAAAAGGTTCATTTTGTGACATCCCAGGTACATCCTGATAATAGCCGCCTGCGGCGGACATTTGATGTTATATAAAAGTTCTATTCAGCTTGAAGCATGAATTACGATATTCTGGGTAATGTGCTGACAATAGTAATACTAAGGTCCTTCTGAAGTGAACAAATCCATCAAATTGGATCGAAATCGGTCCCCGGATTCCAGAGTTATGGCCTTAGTAAATTTAGGCCAATGTTCTCTGAATCTGAAGCGTTAGGATACCTAAATAAGCAACCAGGATGACCTGCATTCACAATAGGCTTTGCAGTAGCGTAACGAATTTCGACCGGGCCCCCCTGCAAAAATAGTTTTCGGGCCCCCTTCTCAAGTTGGAATTATTTCATATAAAAAATTTCTCTTTGTCCCGACGAACCACCGCTGACCTCGTTTTTTAACTTATGTTGCGCAACCTAGTACGAGTCGGTCATTAAAATATTATTTTCTCTACTTTATTCATCGAAATATTATTCAACATTTGCAGTTTATAAGAGTTACTTGAAGTAAATGGGTAAATAACTTGAGTCGTTGATTTCTATGTGGATTCACCGAAAAATCTTCCTCGTCGTCTTGATTTTCACGCTGCAAATACTTTTATGACTTCGTGAAGGTCCAGATTCCTAGCTCGTTTATTCTCAATACTCAACAAACTGAGCCCGCTAAGTCTTTCTTGGGTCATTGTGCTTCCCAAATTATTCTTTATCAACTTTAACTTAGAAAAGGATCACTCTGCACTTGCTACAGTAACAGGAAATGTTGAAATTAACATGAAAGCAGTACAGAGATCTAGGAAACTGGCTGCAATCGAAAAGTTTTTCAAAAACAGGAGATCAGCTAACAGTCGTATTCATGATCTTTTCTCAATCTCTGATCTCAATGCAATTCTAAAAGAGTTTATTTGAAAGTTTAGATCATAACTGAGGTCATCTTCATATTCCTTAATCAAGGCATTCACTTTCTCAGACATCTCAACATCTGTTGTCCAACAAAAATTTCGGGGAAAGAACTGAAAAAAAACGCTTCAAATCTATTTTTCAACTGCGAAATAACAATATCCAGAGTGGCATAAAAAACGAATATGTCTATGTGTCTGTCAATCTTTCATCTTGACAAAGCTCATCAAAATGCTTCTTAACCTTTTTGTTTCTTTTGTTTTCGAATTTGTTGCACTTGCAACCTCTGTTGCAAGGTTTTTCATTTCCTCAAAGGAGTTTCTGACATCAGTCAGTTTTTCGGAAACCTTCTGAATTCGTGTAACTGCCTCGAACAAATCAAAATCTTCGTTTTGTAATCGTTTAGATACCATGTTTACTGCTTCGAGAATTTTTGTTTGAAACACAACATTGAAAATGAATGAAAAACTATCTAATTGTTTTTTTCAAACCAATTGCTTCAGCTCTCTCTTTGGATGACTTTGAGAACAAAATCACACTCGAAAGTGCCTTCATCACATCCGTGTAAGAATATCTGAGAGCTTTTAATGAATCTGTTCTAGAAGACTATCTAGTTGGACATAGTTTCTTCAGAGTTCGTGCTGATATTAGAAGATCTCATCTTTTGACACTCTGACTGAAAAATACATAAAGTTGTTCAACTGTCCCAAAAAAGTTTACATTTTCAGGAATAGCTGACATCGCATCATTGACCACCAAGTTCAAGTTATGGGCAGCACAGTGCACGTATTTGGCAGTCTTTTGCTTTTCTTGGATCCTTGTTTACAATTCAGTATAAATACCAGACATGGTTGCTGCACCATCATATACTTGGCCTCTGCATTTTGATAGTGATAATCTATTTGTTTCAAAATCTTCTAGAATTGCTTTCTCTAATCCCCCTGCTGACTGATCATCCACTATCTTGGATCCTAAAAAACTTTCATTCATTTCTAATGATGTTGGCTTTTCGGAAGAATCGGTCTGCAGAGTCACGTATCTAATAACTTGAGATAGTTGTTCTATTTGGTAATATCCTGAGTTGTATCAAATATTACCGAGAAAAACTGTGCATCACAAATATCTTCTAGTATTTCTGATTTGATTTTATCGAGTAAGATTTGAATAAGTTCGTTTTGTATAGCAGGACTGAGATACCTTTGTTTCCCCTGTTCACTGTCCAATAAGTCCTGCAATACATGGTCATACTTCGCAAGTAGCTCGATAACTGCAAGAAAGTTACCACTGTTAGGTTCTCCAAACTTCTCTCGATGACCTGTGAATGCTAGATAACATGATGCTAAGGTAAGAGTTATTTTCACTATTCTATGAAGTATTTGATACCAAATGTTTTCCTCTTTCTGCTTTGTACTATCTAAATCATTGGAAATTGTTTCTCGTCTTCTCCATAGGTCCAGAGTGGCACAAACTTGAACATGTAGGTTACTTATTTCACGGGCATTCATTTTTTTTCGCCAAGCCTTTCCAATCCCTTATACCGTTTATCCAATTACTGTGGTAGAATTGTCAACTTCTAGGTGCAAACAACCAGCATGGCTGACAGTATGCGACATCACCTCGAGGAGAATAGCATAACTATTTCTCTTGGAATACTCATGCCAGTTTTCGTAACTTTATGGTAGTGCGTTTATTCCTGTGCTGCCGCAAGTCTGGAGTTTTGTTCACGTTACAATATTCGACGATTGAAGGATGATCCAAGTGAAGAACTATTTCGTTAGTAGGTGGAAAGGTTTAGAGCATCAGATATCTATTGAAATATTGTCTGGGAGGTCTCTGCATTTTCCTGAAAACTTAATTTGGGTTTTCTCTCCCAGTCTCTGAAACAAGAAACAATTAATTATAAAAAAAAATTCTAATTGTTTCTGTTTCAGAGACTAGGAGAGAAAACCCAAATTAAGTATTCGAGCATCAGGTTTAGGAGTAACATTGAGAACCAACGTAAATTTTGAACTCATCGCCAAAAACATGCCCTACGGCTTTCAAAGACCATTTGCACGAAATAATGAATAAGATCGTATATTTCACCCTTTCAAAATTGAGATTATCAAAGCTCCCAAGCCTGATGATTCCAAATTGCTCAAAGCTCCATGCGATGCGAGACAATATAACATCAATTTCGTAGAGTGAATGATATCTTCTGGTATAAAAAATCGAAGCTAAATTTCATTTAAATGGAAGTCTAAATAGTCAGAATTACCGTAATTAGTTAACCAAAGGACAAAACCGACGACTTATACATCAGAAGCCACTTCGAAGCCGTGAAGTGAGTGAGCCGTGAAGTGAGTGAGGTGTGCATTATCACGTAGAGAAATTATCGAAGTCAATAAATAACTATGAACGATGTGTCTCACAGGCGCATTTTGAAGGTTTTTTCATTTCCATTACTTAGAGAACACCCTGGCTCTAGTTCCCATAATTATTTTCAACAAAAGGGTATTACTCCTCATACTGCTAAAGAGACCTCAGATCTACTTGAAGAATTTTTTCCAGGGCAATTGGTTAGTCGTTTAGGCGACATCCTCTGGCCCCCAGGGTCGCCTAATTGAACACCCATAAACATTATTCTGTAGCGGTAACCCAAAAGTATAGATTACAAAACAAACTCGATTACCATTTCCGCCCTAAAGAAAAAATATTGTTCAGTAGGTTAATGATATTCGGATATTCCAACGAGTGACTCAGGATACTGATGCCTGACTCAATGGTCAAAATTTGGACGAAATAATTAAAAACTAAATGTAAATTATTGTTTTTTAAGCTAATATTCATCTTTAGGGCACTCTTATCTATCATTGAACCATTTTTTCTGGACGCTATCTTATATTTATCTTCATCTGAGTGTATCTGAGTAATTTGTAGCACCTACCTTATGCCTTGTGCCCCATAATTTTCTCCTACACTAGTTCTTCAGTTCATCTTACCTAGAAAAATAAAACATTTTCAATGGGAGTTTAACTCAGGTTGGAGACAGCGAGTTGCTTAGGTAACATTTCAAGAAGATAATTTTCTATTGAAATGTGACCATAACGAAAGGCCATCATAAACATGATAAGAATAAATAGAATTATTCGAAATAGACAGCAGGAATCAAGTGACAGCCGCTAACTTATCGTCTTCATTTTTACATTAGGTATACTTAATATTCAAAACATGTAAGACCACAAGTTCAGAGGAGAGGTGATAGCGGTCGAACAAATATTTGGATTTGGGTTCATTGATTAAAACGGCAGTTTTCTGAAGCTACTAGAGCTGAAATTAGAAGTGTTGAATTTTATTGTTTCTGAAATGATGGACGAGCGATGAATACGCAACAAAAAATTAGTGCAAAAGAGAAATACATAATACTCGAAGACGACCTGACCCCGTAACTTAGATTACCAATCTGACTTCTTATTTGACACATTTTTTTTCAAAAGTTACAAATCTTCGATTTACCTCTCTTTCAATGTTTTTTATCAACTATCTGAGATTTTCTGTTTCAAATAACAAATTACAAGAAATCATTGTTTCTTAAAACGATTTCTAGTCACGGTTCATATATTTTTTATAAACATGCATGCTGTTACTGAATATTTACTACTGATTAATATTCGTTCGTACAAAAAATTTTGAGCAACCATTTAAAAAAAAATAACAAATTGAAAGATTTTTTGACTGGTGGTTGTGAAACCCCTCCATGATTCCACTCTAATTACGCCGTTGATTTTCACAATCTATTCAAATTGAAAAAAATGCGGAGCACCCAAATTTTAATTCATTATGTTGGATCTAAAATATCGCGGAGTATTGTGTTATTAGGTCCTGAAGTTGCAATTTTTCGACCCTAGATACTCGGATTAGATCCTTCGGAAAATGATCGGGATATTTCGATTTGGTTCGTTTTGTATCATTGGCGGCAAGGGATGATGAATGATGATGTATCCAGAGATTAAAGAGTATAAAAGTAGAAACGTCCATATAAGTGTACAACTTTGCTTTCGCCGTTTCTTCCCGAAATTCGAGGTTTTATTGTAAACAACTGGTTATACATTGATGATTCAAAGTATTGTCCATAGCTGGGCAACAATTTCTCCTATCTTTTGGTCAGGATACGAATACCGCGTTGCAAAAAACTGGTAATCTTTTGAATCGATATACGAATCGATCCAATTTTCCACTTCTTCATAAGACCCGAAGTGGTGGTCAGCCAGCCGTGTGGCATTGATCTAAACAAGTTATAGTCCGAGAGAGCCACGTGGGGTCGGGCATGCTGTGGAATCACCTTATCATGTCTCCCGTTGTATAGCTCAAACCAAAGAATTGACTATGAAATTTTTACACTATCACGGAATTGAAACCGCATCTCGCGGTCCCAAGTCAACCTCTCTAACCGCTGAACAACACTACGTGTTTCTTGATCATCATATATTTAACACATTTAAATTTGGCATATTCAGATATTTCCTGAATGAACTTGGAATAACTAGATGGCGCTGACGTAAGTGTAGTCCCTAAGTTTCCCAATCTTTTTTCTCTATCAATTTCTACATAATAAGAAATATGCGGCAAATAAGCTACATAAAAACTGCGAAGCCTACATACTATTCGAGCTTCCATAGTGTGGCAACCTATGGTATATTGTTCTGGAGACAATGTACAGATGCTCAAAGAGTCCTCGTCCAAGAGAAAAGAGCTGTAAGGACTTTATACCAGATGAAGATCACGGACAGCTGTAGAGAGATATTTAAGAGGGAGAAAATACTTACTATCACTTCATGTTTCATACTTGCTTGCTTTAAATATGTTCATCAACCAGAATAAGTTCCTGAGAGATGCAGACTTTCATAATAATAATACTTGGGAAAAAAATCATTATATTGTCCCATACGCAAGAACAAAGCGAACGCAACAAGGTCCAAATCATACATGCCTGAAACTCTATAACAAGCTCCCTGGCAATTTGAAAACATTGAGCCTACCTACATTTACGAGAGGGGTAAAAATTTTGCTTCTGGAAAATACTATTTATGATATCGCTGAGTTTCTTTGAACTGAAAATGTTGTATTATTTGGTGTTACATATTCGTAAATATGTTTATGTTGTGTATCTTCTGCTGATATTATATTATGCGAGTGTTTGTGTACATATGTGCGTTAGTATATGTTTTTTTTTCACGGGTCATATAATGTTTTTAATGGCAAATATTTATACATGAGTCCATTGATTTGTAACATGTGTAAATAAATATTATTATTTTCTTTGGATGTATCAATATGTTGTTGTTAGTAGACCTATAGGCACGTTGATTTCGTTTGTTTCTCTCGTACAAGGTAAGTGGTGATTCGACTGTTTCCTCTGAATCACGTGACTAAAATAGACAAAAATCAGGTAACAAAATTTGTGGATGTTGTGAATGTCGTAATGGAAAATTTATCATACGAGGACAGACTCTTTTTGAAAAACATGATAAGATCTTGTCTGGTGCAGGATCGATCGATAAATCATCCACGTAGGTCATTTAATAAAATCGTGTGTGGAGTGTGATTGTAACTGACGTATTACACTCATTACACTTTCCAAACATTAGCCCATTCTAATGGAAGACATTTCGGTAATGCCGACAGCAGAGAATCTTTGAGCAGGGAAGTAAAAGTGAACATCATTTCTTTATATTGAAGTTTGCGTGCCTGCGACCACTCTGAAAGCTCTTCGTCCTTGGTGGAAGCGTCGTTTGAAAAATGTGGATCGTCTACTTTCATGCTAGACGATTAGGCGCTGCTTGTTCGAATTCTCCAAGGAACGGATGCTGTTATCAGTTTTCCAGCAATCGTCGAACAGTGCGGACTAGAGTTTTTTGTTATTTGGGTCAACCCATTCAACTGTGATGCTGTTGACGAAGAAATTCTATAGAAGGGTTTATTTTTCACATCGAACAAACCCGAAGAACAATTCAATCTCGACGAATATATAGGTCGAAAAAGCAGGATATTTCCATATGACAGCTGCAGGAAGTTCCTCGAGTCCAGTTTGAAAAATGAGAATTTGGAAATACCTTGGTGTTATGTTGTCGACTGATTATGCAAAGTTGATTTTTTTCTTCTGATTTTAGTGAAACTTAAGTAACTGAAAGGGAATGTAAAAAAAAAGTGTCATCAACTTCTGAAATTATCGAAATATTTGAATGCGGGAAAACCTTGTATTGGATTCAGGTCTCTGAATCCCGGTATATTGAGGGTTAGTTGAACAGACGTTCGGGAAATGAATATTCGGAACGAACTTGTTCAATAAAAGTCCTTTGTTATTATTATTATTTTATGCTTCAAAATTTTGAAAAAAGTGCTTGAAACTTAACATGAATGCGGTGGCGTAGCGCAAAATTCGGGGCCCCCCCTGCAAGGTTTTAGTCAGGGGACCCACTTTCAGCTATACAGAAAAAGAAGAATTTTTTTTCTCGGTTTTTTCATTTTCAATTTCGATAGAGTATTCAATTCTGAATACATTCATTTTCCAATCGTTGCATTCGTGGGAATGCTTTTCAAAATATTGAAAAAAAACTCAAGAAAAAGGGGAGATAAGAGTATTCAGTATTGAGTTTGTAATTAATATTCTATATATCTTAAACACAAACCGTTTTCACATTCTTGATGTCGAAGACTGTGGAAATATTGTACATTTCTAGTATTTTGAGAAACTCGGGCCCCTTTAGTGCCGGCGACCCCCCTGCGCCGCGAGGGCTTT